>JADRCD010181615.1:0-22853 GCA_019843815.1 Montemys delectorum
TGAAGAGACACCATAACCAAGGCAATTTATAAGAGGAAACAGTTAATGGGGGCTTTTTTATAGGTTCAGAAGGTGAATCCATGATCATCGTGATGGGGAGCATGGCAGCAGGCAGGCACGGTCCTGGAGCAGTAGCTAAATGCTTATACTCTGATCTGTAGGCAGCAGAGAGAGGAGAGAGACTAGGAGGGAGAGAAGAGAGGCTGGGAGGGAGAGAGGAGAGACTGGGAGGGAGAGAGGAGAGACTGGGAGGGAGAGAGGAGAGACTGGTTTAGTGTGGGGAAATCTCAAAGCCCACCTCCAGTAACACAAGACCACGCCTCCTAATCCTTCTTAAACAGTCCACCAACTGGGAACAAAAACTTCAAAGATAAAAGCCTATGAGAGCCATTCTCATTCAAATCACCACAGATATGCAAGGACTTAGATTTTACTTGGGTAAAGGAAGAGCTGGAAAGAGCAGTGAGTGACCTGGTAGACTTTTAAAAAGAGCTGTTTTTTCTAGCATGGTGACTGAAATCTATAATATATGCATGCAGGAGCCAGAAGCAGTAGGATCATCTCTAGTAGGTAGGCCTGGTGTATGATTTCTAGACCAGCCAGGGTTAAACATAGACCCTATCTTCAAGAAGAAAAAAAAATATGGATTGGAATGTGTCTTAGTTACGCTTTCATTGCTGTGAACAGACACCATGACCAAGGCAACTCTTATAAGGACATTTAATTGCAGGCTTACAGGTTCCATTATCATCATGGCAGGAACCATGGCCATGTGCAGGCAGGCATAATGTTGGAGGAGTCAAGAGTTCTACAGCTTGACCCAGAAGACTTCTTTGCAGGCAGCCAGGAGAAGGGTCTCTTCTATGAGCATAGAACCTCAAAGCCCACCCCCACAGTGATACACTTCCTTCAACAAGGCCATACCTAATAGTGCCACTTCCCACGAGCCAAGCATATTTGAACGCCACAGGATGACAGCTCAGCATGAAAAGTGCTTTCTGTACAAGTATAAACCTAAATTGAAATCCCCAGCACTCACATAAAATATTGAGTTGCGGTGCACAATTGTAATCCCAGCTGTGGGGAAGTAGAGACAGGGGCTCACTAGCTGGCCAGTCTAGCCAAAATAATGAGATACAGGTTCAGTGAGAGAATCCTGTCTCAAAAACTAATGTAAACAGCAGTAGACAGCAGTCTATCAACCTTTGGCCTCCATGTGCTCAGGAATGAGTTAGCAAGACATGTACACAAACACCAAAAAGTGAACTTAAATAATAAGATTCCTTGCTACCTGCTGAGTGAAGAGTGGCACTCAGGACCATTCTGGTTGCCAGGGTGAGAGTAGAGAAGTGAAGTCATGTGGGACCATTGAGAGATGATGCTGTGCCACCGAACTGTGAAGGCGGGGAGCTTCTGTCTGGTCTCAGCGATCCCCGTGCTTCCGAAGATGCTTTAACAAAGCCCAAACTCTCCACTTTTGTTTCGTACTCAGGTGATGATTGGAACTGCTCTCAATACAAGCGAGATGAAGAAGCTCATCACCCACATGGGTGAGATGGACCACCCCTGGAACTGTCCCCATGGAAGGCCAACCATGAGGCACATTGCAAATCTGGACATCATCTCTCAGAACTGATACACTGCTTATAGGATAGAGTTTATTACAGATTGTTCTGGTCGCAAAGATGAAGTTTTAAGTTCTGATTATTGTTATTCAAAAATTAGCATGCTTCTTTAATGTACTGGATCCATTTAAAAACAGTGTTAAGCCAGGCATAGTGGCATGTGCCTCTAGCCTAGTTACTTGGGAGATCCAGGTGCCAGGTTCACTTAGCCCAGGAGTTTGAGACCACCCTGAGCTACATTCATGAGACTCTAATTCAAGGACAAAAATATATATTTTTGAAGCCTTTTCACCATGTCTCCTGTTAATTGTGTGTGTGTGTGTGTGTGTGTGTGTGTGTGTGTGTGTGTGTGTGAGAGAGAGAGACAGAGACAGAGACAGAGACAGAGAATGAGAGAGAAAGAGAAGGAAAGAGAGAAAGAGAGGGGGAGAGAGAGAGAGAGAGAATGCACTTTGGAAAATAGCCGGTCCTCCCTGTCTGGGAACTTTGACTTTGAGCTCTTAATGACAATTGAATTCTATTTGTTTGCTTTCTTGTTCTCTCACCCACACCCACCCTGTGTCTGAGACAGCATTCATGTAACTCAGGCTTCTCTTGAACTTGCCAGGGTTGGCCTAGAACTAAACTTGCCTCCACCGCCCTAGTGGTGTGTCTCTCATACAGCCACATTAAAAAGTATGGTCTTTCAGAATTAGCTTTCAGTCCTGACTTGTTTAAATTTAAAAACAAAGGGCTTCTTTACCTGGTTGGAAAGAAATTACTGAATAGGATTGGGGTCACTTTGGAGGGGGTAGGAGGGCTGAGGCAGGGTCTCAGCCCTGCTGATCTGGAGCTTGCTATAGAGAGCACCCTAGCTTGAGCTCAGATTCTTCTGCCTCTGCCTCCTGAGTTCTGGGATTAAAGTCATATACCACCATACCTAGCTTGGGGTCACTATTTTTTAAATGTTCCTCAGTGCAGCTAGAGTGTAAGGTGCCAAACCAGGCAAGGGCTGGGGCCAAGGCAGGGAGTGGAAGAAGAAAATTTGAGTGTGCTGTAGCTCAATGCTGTAACTTGGGGTGTGAACTATGGGGGGTATAGGAGATACAGTAATGCCCCCTCACAAAAGTCTGCTTTTAATCACCTTATATGTGAAAAAGGAGACTCTTGAGATGGAATTAAGGAGCCTAATAATGGGGAGATTGTCCTGTGCAGTCTGATGGGCACTGTCATATTAGTTCTTTAAAGTAGAGGACCAGTATACTGACTCCCTGAACCCTCCAAGTAAGCCTGGCCTGCAACTTAACCACTGATACGACTGTGTGGCTTCAAGCCATTGTTTGGTTTAAGGCAATGGTGGAAAACAAAAGCCTACGTTATTCTATTTTATGGTGAGGTCACATGATTTGTAGTTAGATCAGGAAAATCCAGGCCAAGTACATCCAGCTCCAGCTCCCAGCCAATTCCTTCCTTCCTAGATGCTATACAGCTTTGTATTGGCACTGCGGCCCCTTTAAGAGTACAGGAGGCGGGGCTTGTGACAGTTGCTTAGAGACCTCCTAGCTCCCAGGACACAGTCTTCCTTAATGCCACTTTGGGATCTGCAGGCCTGGCCAGAGCAAGTAGGTGAGCACCCTAAAGTAGTCCTGTGTGTGCGTAGCAACAATGTGAAGACCTGGGCTAGTTCCCTTCTTGGCCTCCCAAGATTTGAACACGCTCTAGCTTGATGAGGGGACCCACGCCCAGAGAAAAGGCCAGTTTGCCCTTAGGTGCAATAAGACCTCAACTTCCTTAAGAATGGGGTGGGGGTGGGGTCATCACTGTAAGAAACAATTTTATCTGTAGTTTGAATTTTACTAATAGAGGGCCAGAAAACCTAGTGTAAATGACTGTTCAAGTTGAGAGTTGAGAGCAGCTTGAGTTGGCTTTGCTGATATTCATCAGGCCCTTGGAATTGGGGGCTGGAGAAAGAGAGAAGCTCTACAGTGGGATGGAGCATGCCTAGCAGAGGCAGGCATGGAGTGTCACTCTATCCACCCCCAGGGTGCACAAATGCAGACCAGATTTTTTTGCACCTCAGGATTTCTTTTAAGTCTTGATTGCCTGATATAGTAGGACACCATGAAAGAGATCAGTTTCCAAGGGACATGAAAAACCCTGGCTTTGGCACTCTGCCCTCAGCTCTGCAACTCATCCTGTCTCTTCCAGCCCCAGTAGTGGTGAGAGCCGCTGCTTCATGAAGCTCTACAACAGGACTATTCTTGAATTTCCCACTTGGCCCCTTTTCCCATGAAATTTTTGCATAATCCTGGCTTTAGTATATAAATAGGTATACACAACAATATTTACTGATAGTAAATAATAAAATATACGTTTAAAATAATTTTGGGATACATATAAAATTACCATTTACTAAATAAAGCAAATTTGCATACTAAGGGAATTATGTGCTTATTTATTTTTTTAAGGTTTATTTTTCACTTTTATTTATGTGTGGGTATATAAGTATACCCATTTGCAGGTACCCACAGAGGCCAGAAGAGGATGTTGGATCCCCTAGAACTGAAGTTACAAGAGACTGTGGGCCACCAAACATAAATGCTAGAGCCTGAACTCAGACCCTCTGCAAGAGCAGCTGGTCCCCAAAGTTTCAATTTTTTTTTTCATTTTATTTATTTAATGGGGTGGGGAAGTAGCTAGTGTGTCACCTGCACATATGGAGGTCAGAGGACAGCTTGCAGGAATTGGTTCTCTTCCTTCACCATGTAGATTACAGGAATTGAACTCGGGTCATTGGGCTTGAGGGGACATGTCCTAACCTAAGTCATTTTGCTAGCCTTCTGGTTTATATTTATGTAAAATTAATTCTTGGGGCTTTAGAGATGGCTCAACAGCTAAGAGTGCCTATTATTTGATCATGATAACATACACATTAATTTTTAAAATTTAAGGTATACAATAATAGCACATACCTTTAATCCCAGCACTTGGGAGGCAGAGGCAGGCGGATCTCTGAGTTCGAGGCCAGCCTGGTCTACAGAGTGAGTTCCAGGACAGCCAGGGTTACACAGAGAAACCCTGTCTCGAAAAACCAAAAAAAAAAACCACAAAAGTTTAAATGAAACATTCTAAAGCCATCTATACAGAAATACACACACAGGGACGACAGTAGGCGAAGACTGCCTTTGTTTTCTGTAATTAAAACGCATATCTGTTTACCATACAATAAAAGCCCAGCAGTTCATACAGTGTAATAGTCTTAAATCTGATCCGAGGTTTTTCAGGCATTGCATGGCATGATGGCATACATGGTACAGAGTATGCACGTCATGTGTGAAGAACAAAGATGGAGTTGGAACAAAAGTTCAGTGATTAAGGTATTGCTCTTCTAGAGGACCAGAGTTCAGTTCACAACACCCATGTCAAGTGGCTCACAGTCACTAATACTTCAGATTCACAGGATCCCTACCCCTCTTCTGGGACTTCTGAGGGCATCTGCATTCACAAGCACATACCCTCAAACAGACACACACATATACACATCACTTCAAAAAAAAAAAAAAAACAATCAAATTTAAAAGGCCAAGAACCAAGACAGTGAAGTTGGCTCATATAACCCCGGAAGGTTCTTGCCAGAAATGTGTTGGATTCATTATGTGCTTGATTTTGAATTAATTCTTGGTTGTACAGTCACAAATATGTATATGCAATCCTATATGAGATCTTGAGCCACAGTTTTAAGACGTTGGGCTCTGGAGACATCTGAAGCATGAGGACCCGAGTTTAATCTTGAGTGCCATGCAAATGTGCAGAAACTGGGGCTGGACGGGTCAGCTATTAAGAGCATTTAGCTGTTCTCCCAAAGGAGCTGAATTCAATTCCCAGCATCCAGATGGCAACCCACAACTGTCTGTAACTCCAAAGGGATCCTCTTCTGGCCTCCAGGGGCACTGCATGTATGTCATGTGTTGCACAGACACATGTGCAAACAAAACACCCACAAACATAAAAATAATAAAATGTTCAAAAATATTTTTTAATGCAGACACCATGACATGCTTATCCATGCCTGAGAAGAAGACACAGGAAGATGCCTAGGGCTCTCTGGCTTGCTACTTTTGCCTAATCGGTGACCTCAAAGGTCAGGGAGAATCCTTGTCTCAAAAAACTAAGATGGAGCAAGATAAAGATACCTAATTCGGAACTCCAGCTTCCACATGCACATACCCTTGTGCATAAACACATGGACACCACACATACAAGTCCCTGTGGGGCTCCAATGTCTCACAATGGTTCTGATATTAAATATTTTAAAACAATCTGTACAATATTGAAATTTAATTATTTACATAAACTGTCATACTTACCATTATTCAGGCTTCAGTAGAATGATAATGTTCTATTGTCCTAAGGCTAATTGTTTTTACAATCGAAACAACCAAGTCTGTAGAGGCATAATTCTTATTTTTCAGGTAAAACCCACCCATGCTTTGAAACAAAACTGCAGTCTACCATTGGCTAATTCTGCAGCTAAAGAAAACTCATACGTCTTCCAAAGGCCATGGTGAAAGAAAAGAAAAAAGCGGACAAAAAGGGAGATAAGTCAGCCCGCTCTCCATCCTCGATTTCTGATAACCCAGAAGCCTCTAAAGCAGACAGCAATGTCAGTAAGCAGGAAGTGGCCCCCGGCGCTGTTGTCCCAGTCCTGGAAACACCACTCAAGCAAGCCCCCAAAAGAGACTCGATACAAATAGATCAGAGTGAAGATGAGACTCAGTATGAAGAGCCCATCCTGACCAAGCTCATAGTGGAAAGGTAACTTTCCTGGGGTGCCGATGGTCCGTGAAAGTGTGTTTGGGTTGGACCATGTAAGCCCTCATGTAGCTTTTTTTTTGGGGGGGGTTGGTTTGGTTTGGCTTGGGGGGTGTTTTGTTTCGTTTTGTTTTGTTTTGTTTTTGTCTTTCTAGATAGGATTTCTTGTGTAGCCCTGGCTGTCCTGGAACTCGCTGTAGACCAGACTAGCCTCAAACTCAGAGATCCCCCTGCTTCTGCCTCCTTAACACTGGGATTAAAGGCGAGCAACACCACTGCCCGGCTCATGCAGTTTTATGGTCCTGCAATTCCCCATTTCCAAAAACACTTTTGTGTGTGGGTATGGAACTCATTGATTTGGTTAGATGGGCTATCCCGCAAGCTAGATCTAAGGATCCTCTGGTCTCTGTCTCCCCAGCACTGAAATTCTGGAATCACAAATTTGTACCACACTGACTAGCTTTTCCTTTCTATATTCAGTCCTCCACCCCCAACCCCGCCTCTAAACAGGGTTTCTCTGTGTAGCCCTGGCTGTCTTAGAACTCACTCTGTAGACCAGACTGGCCTCAAACTCTGCCTCCCAAGTGTTGATATTAAAGATGTGTGCTACCACCACCAAGCTATTCAGTTCTTTAAGGTGGGTGTTGGGCTCTAAATTCTGGTCCTCACCCTGACTGATGTGTGCTACTATACTGGACTTTAAGTGGACACTGGGGATCTGAAATCGGGTCTTCATGTTTGTACAGCAGGTACTTCATCAACTGAGCCATTTTTCCAGCTCCCTAAAAAACAACAACGAAACAAACAAACAAACCAACAAACTTTTCAAGAACTTTTAAAAAAAGATTTATTTATTTTTATACGTGTTTGCCTCCATGTATGCCTGTGTACCATATGTGTGTGGTGCCCATAGAAGCCCAAAGAGGGCTAGAACTGAAGTTACAGGTGATTGTAAGCCACCATGTGGATTGTAAGAATCAAATCCAGGTTCTCTGGAAGAGCAGCAAGTGCGCTTTATCACTGAGCTATCACCGCTGCCCATCAAGAATTTTTTTAACATGGTAAAACATACATAAAATTTGCTATTTTGACCACTTAAAATGTGTAATTCAGGGACTGGCGAGATGGTTTAGTGATTAAATTGCTAGCCAGACAAACATAAGGACCAAGATTCAGATCCCCAGAAACTTAGATAAATCCCAGATGAGCATGGTGGTCCACGAGTGTATAAGTCCAGTGAGTGTGTAAGTCCAGCGAGTGTGTAAGTCCAGCTTTGGAGGGTTGAGACAGAATGGCCAAAGCAAACTGGCCAGCTCTGAGTTTGATTAACAGACCTTGCCTCAATGGGTGAGGTGGAAGATCAGTCAAAGATGATTCCAGATCATTTGCATATGTACACACACACACACACACACACACACACACACACACACACACACAACTGAAATAAAATAAAATGTATAGTTTGGGGTGTTAAATACATTCCTAGTGTCTTACGGCTATCATTAAGTTCTATTTCCAGAATTTGTCCTGTCCTTCTTCCCAAACAGAAATTCTGTACCTACCAAACCCCACAGATCACCCTAAGAGGTGTATGCCCCCTGGGAATCTATGTGCTTTGACACCCACACCCTTCATGAATCTGAATATTATTTCTTTGTAGCTATGAAGGGGAGAAAGTCCGTGGACTGTACGAGGGAGAAGGCTTTGCTGTCTTTCAAGGCGGAAACACCTACCATGTAAGTCATAGTTACCGGAGCCAGCAGGGCTGGGAGAAAGGAATGGGCTGAAAGTCTCAGGTTTGCAAAGCTTGAGCAAATCCCACAGATTCTTCTAAAACCATTAGAAGTACTGCACACTGATTTTATCCAGAACCCCAAGTACCTACTTAAGATGAAGTGTAACGTAGTATAACTGAAGTACTTATTTTAGATTTTATCTTTCTTTTCCTGATTTTTATAACTATTGTCAAGCCATAGATTTGTCCCTAAGTAAAAACAATCATCCATAAGCTTAGATACCAAACTTGGATGCTTAAGTCCCCCATACAAAATGCTGCTGGGTTTGCAAAGAACCTACACATATCACTGGGGCTAGAGAGATAGCTCGCCTGTTAGAAATGTTTGCTGCTCTTGTAGAAGAGGACCAGCATGGCAGCTCACAAGTGCCTTCAGCTCCAGATCCAGGGGACGTGATACCCTCTTCTTGCCTTTTCCAGGGCTGCACTCTCATTACACACACACACACACACACACACACACTCACACACACTCACACACACTCACACACAAACACACCTTAAAGAAACAGAACCTATGGGCATCTTCCCATATACTTTGTTGCTGTTTGTTTCCTTGTGGTGCGGAGGACTGAATCCCGGGTCTTGAGTATGTTATCCAAGTGCTCTACCACCAATCTGCACACCACTGCCCTGCATACTCATTGTCATATCTACACAACTAACAGTACTGAATATAAAGCAAATTGTATGCAAATGACATATAAATGCAATGCAAACACTATGCAAATAGTCATTAGACTGGATGTTTTAGGGAGAGATGGTCTTTTTAAAAAACTGCATGTCTAGTCCACATGTAACTGTTTCAATCCGGGCTACATAGTAAATGTCAATAACAATCTAACTTCTTTGCCCTAAATATTTTCTGTTTGATTCTGTCTATTGGTTTAACACAGAGGCTGTGCTAGTTAGTTTGAACTGTCAACTCAACACAGCTTACAGTCACCTAAGAAGGGAATCTCAGTTGGGAAGATCACTCAGATCAATTGGACCTATAGGCACGTAGATGGGGAATTGTGTTGACTGTTGCTATAGGAGGTCCAGTCCACTGTAGGTGGTGCTATTCCCTAGGCAGTGGGCCAGTGCTGATTAAGAAAGCTAGAGAAGGAGAAGACAGCCAGCAGCATTCCTTCATGGTTTCTGCCTCAAGTGCCTGCTTGAGTTACTGTCCCAACATCCCTCAGTGATGGACTGTGAACTGGAAGTGCAAGCCAAATCGCTGCTTTTGGTCAGAGTGCTTCAGCCTAGCACCAGAGATGAAACTTGGGTCAAGTGCGATGAGCAGAGTCTCAGGGCCGAGGGTATGGCCCTGTGGTAGAGCACTTGCCTAAGGTACGGAAATCCCTGCCACTGCAAAAAATAAAAACAAACGAACCAGAAAGAGCAAAATCTCAGTTTCACTGTTATTTTGTGATAAACATTCTCAGCTAGCACTGTTTCTTTCATTTTTTAAATATTTCATTTTAAATTTTTCATTTTCATTATTCAATTCATTATTCAATTTTCATTTTAAATATTTCATTTTTTAAATCAGCATTTTAAATATTAATCACATTATGGTAGATTACAGTTTGAATTATTTTCATTTATAAATTTTTTATGTATTACTATATGGTTTTCATCACCGTGGGGCCCACACCAAAATATAAGATAAGTTTTAAAATTTTTGATGTGTTGTAAAGCATACACAACATTTGTTATTTTAACTTTTATAAGTGGACAGTCTAGTGGTCTTAAACATCCCATCTTATTGTGCAGCCATCACCCCTGACAGCCCAGAACTTTCTGATCATCCTAAAATGAAGTTTGGCATCCATGAAACAATTACTCTCTGGCTTACCTAACAGCAAATTGTGATACTGTGTAATGCTCAAAAATTGCTAGATGCAACTGTTCCATAATTGTTGGGTTTTTAAAGGTTGCTTCATTTTTACCTCTACTTGTAGGCCACAATTAAGATATTCATCCATCCATCCATTCATTCATTCGTTTACATTACCAAAAACATGTGCTTATTATAATAGAATAAATTTTAAAGATTTTTTTTAGATCTTATGTGTATGTCTGTTTCATGTGTATAGAGATGCCCATAGAGACCAGAAGAGGGCGTTGGAGCCCTTTGAGCTGGTTATACACATGTACATACATATCTATTCATGTGTGTATCTGTCAGCACACAGTTATGTGCATATGCACACTGATAACTTCCAGTAAGAGAAAACAAGGTGTGAAACTCACAAATGGGACGTGTCTGATAGTTGGATAATAGTTTTAATCAGATCTACCTAGTGTAAGAAACTTGTAAAAAAAAGTACATAAAAGCTTTTTTTGGTTGGTTGGTTGGTTGGTTGGTTGGTTGGTTGGTTGGTTAGGTTGTTTTTGTTTTTGCAATGAAGGAAATGAAACTCAGGGCCTTGTACATGCTAGTCAGGCATTTACCACTGAGCTTTCTTCTCAGCTCCAAATCTTGAAAGATCAAAGTGCAAAATCAAAAGTATTTGAATTCTTTTCACCTGTAGTTCAGAGATTTTTCCAGTGGCTTACTTAGGAGAATATGGCTGTGGTCATCAGATCTAGGTTTTGGGGAAGTTGTAAACTCCTCCTTGGATTCTTTTTGGCTCAGGATGGATCACTGTGTGTATGGTGCAGGCTCAGAGTGGGCACCACACAGCTGCCGCCAGCCAGCCAGAACATTCCTGCAGGTAAAGGGTTGGGCAGGATTCCAGTCTACGATGGAGCCATAGTCTAGATGCCTACCATCTACAGCTCCCATCTGAGAGGTCACTGTTATTTCTCTCCTAGGGTATGTTTTCAGAAGGACTGATGCATGGACAAGGGACTTATATTTGGGCTGACGGATTGAAATACGAGGTAAAGCATTATCATGAGTAAGAGCTATCATATATTAATTGTGAATGTAATGGTTGGCTTCCTGCACTGTTTTTCAAAGAATTCATTTTTATTTTTTAACGTGTGTGTGTCCGTGTGTCTGTCCATGTGTGTATGTGTATGTGTGTGTCCGTGTGTGTGTCCATGTGTGTGTGTGTGTGTGTCCACGTGTATATGTCCATGTGTGTGTGTGTCCATGTGTGTGTGTGTGTGCATGTGTGTGTGTGTCCATGTGTGTGTGTGTGCATGTGTGTGTGTTATTATGTCCGTTGACTTCAGGCAGTCTCAGAGGCTAGAGGAGGGTATCAGATCCTCTGGAGCTGGAGTCACATACAATTGGGAGCTGCTGGTGTGAGTGCTGGAAACTCATGCTCTAACTGTTGAACCATCTTTCTAGCCCTCTAGACAGAATATTCTTTAAAAAAAAAAAAAGTTTATTTATTTATTATATATAAGTACACTGTAGCTGTCTTCAGATGCACCGGAAGAGAGAAGAGGGCATCAGTTCTCACAGATGGTTGTGAGCCACCATGTGGTTGCTGGAATTTGAACTCAGGACCTTCGGAAGAGCAGTCGTTGCTCTTAACCACTGAGCCATCTCTCCAGCCCCTAGATAGACTATTCGTATAAAAGTAAGTTAAGTTAGGTGTGGTGGCACACACGTTTAATCCCAGCACTTGGGAGGCAGAGACGGGCAGATCTCTGTGAGTTCGAAGCCAGCCTGGTCTACAGAGCGAGTTCTAGGACAGCCAAGGCTGTATGCTGAGACACTGTCTCAAAAAAAAAAAAAAAAAAAAAAAAGTAAGTTAGCATAGCCAGGATTGATATCACTTGGGAAGCTGAGGCAGGAGGGTTGTGACAACCTGAGTCTATGTAATAAGACGCTATTTAAAAGAGAAAAATGACAACGCAAAAGTCAGTTAGCACAGAACCAAAACTGGAAAGAACAGAAGGATGCAGAGGCCAACTTCTGTGCTCAGTGTGGTAATGTGGTGACTGTGTCAGGTGCCTGGGAATCGCTGGAGCTGGCTTTATGTGTTGCTCTAGAGGTGTCCTGTGTGTACGCATCACACATGGGTGGAGTTTGGTGATCATCTATGTGTTCTCTGCATGCATTGCACAAGACTTATGTTAAATCCCTCATGCTTTATATGAACACAGTTTATATAGTCTCTTTTATTCCTTTATTTTTTACTAATTAAGCCATACCCGTCCCTGCAGAGCTAACTCTTTTTACTGACTGCATGCACTCCATTATGGGGGGGTTCACAGAAATCATCTGGTTGCTGGGGTAAAGGGAAGTGGGTATTTTTAAACCGATTGTGAGAACAGATTTGTCCTCTGAGACTGTGCCAGTTTCAGCTCCCACTCACAAAGCCTGTGAGTGTCTGAAGTGCTGTTTTAGAAATCTCCACTGCAGAGTTACTAACGCCATGGTGTTCGCAAATGGTAAGGAGACATTTAAGGCAAATGCATATAGCACATGGATTCCGATGGCAGCTGGGCAGCAGGCATGAGCTGCAGAGGTACAGGGACGGTGAGAGAGGGTTGACCCTCCACTGAGGGGGGCCTGGGGATCCACCCTCAACAGTGTGTTAGGGCCCACTTTTCTGAGAGAACTCCCTTTCCGTGCAACCCCCACCTTCCAGCCTGCTGCCAACACGGAAGGTTTCTGATCTCTGAATGGTGATTTTGCCAGGCAGATCCTTCTGCTTCACTGTCTCTAGAAATTCTCTGGAGTTTGGGGGTAGGGAGAGGGGGCTCCTTTGTGAGCACAGAGCCCTCCACCATCAACCCATCTAAGAGAGTTCACAGGTGGGATTTTGTCTCTCAAAGCATCCTCAAGCGTGTTAAGCCAGGTAGACTAGTATGCCATCTGGCCAGTGGCAGTCAGTGGCTGTGTCCTCTGCTGACTGATGATTATCCAGTGTATTTGGAGTCTTGGAATTGTGACAGAGCACCAGCTTAGCATGTGGGGAACCCTGGTTCCTTGCCAGGACCACTACAATCATTACCAACAGAATCCACTCTACCATCTTCAGGCCATGGTTCACTTCGCCGTGAGTTGCTCACAATGAAGGCACCCTCAGCCAATACACAGTGAGTTCTTCAGAAGTTGCCCGTGAGGTGGGCCGTTGACTAACACATCTGCAGAGTATTTTGATGAACCATGGGGAGACAGAAAGCTTGCTTGCTTGCTTGCTTTTTTCTTTTTCTTTTTCTTTTTTTTCTTTTTTTTCTTTTTTTTTTTTTTTTTTTTTTTTTTTTTTTTTTTTTTTTTTTTTTTGAGACAGGGTTTCTCTGTGAAGCCCTGGCTGTCCTGGAACTCACTCTGTAGACCAGGCTGGCCTCGAACTCAGAAATCCACCTGTCTCTGCCTCCCAAGTGCTGGGATTAAAGGCATTCGACACCACCGCCCGGCCAACAGAAAGCTTTCTATGGGTGATCAGTACTGGCTAATCATCCAGACCTCTCCATGGTGGACCCAGATAGTCTAAAGTTAAGGTCAGGATTTGCAGCCACCACATTACCAGGTCACTTGCCTGCTTCTTGGAGCTGGGTGTAAATGAAACCTTCCCAGTGCTTTATTCCGCATGGACTTCTCTGCTATGGAAGAACTAGGTGAGGGGATAGGAAACAGGGGTGATGGGCACGTTCCCCACGTCCACAGAGAAGCCAGGGCAGTGTCACTGTGGGCAGGACACTCCCCAACAGCCCTCAGGTGCGGAGTCCCTTCATTGCTGTCCCCTATAATCCTCCTGGCCACTTTGCCCTAGGGGGACTTTGTGAAGAATATCCCCATGAACCATGGTGTGTACACATGGCCAGACGGCAGCACGTATGAAGGAGAAGTGATCAATGGCATGAGGAACGGATTTGGTATGTTCAAGTGTGGCACACAGCCCGTGTCCTACATCGGCCACTGGTGTCATGGCAAGAGACACGGGAAGGTAGGTGAAGATTGTACCCATGAACAATCCCGTCCATGTGAATGTATGCATGATATAAAATTAACCATTCACAACTCTGTACAACAATCATCACTATCGAGTCTCGAAAACACTTTCAGCACCACAAAATAAAACAAATACACACTAGGAAGTTACTCCATCCCACTCCGTATCCCTAGTCTGCTCCCTGTGTATGTGGATTTACTTCTAAGACGTTGTGTCACTCTGACTTTTTGTCACTGTGACCAAAACCCTTTGCCAGGCATGGTAGCAAACACTTTAAATCTCAGCATTTGTGAAACAGAGGCCAGTGGATCTCTGTGAGTTCAAGGCCAGCCTGGTCTATAGAGAGAGTTCCAGGCCAGCCAAGGGACATAACAACACCCTGTCTCAAAACAAAACAAAGCAAAGCAACCCCACCAGCACTACCAACAACGTCTCGCTAGGAACGCCTTAGTAAAGACTGATTTTGGCTCAGTTTCAGAGGGCTCAGCCCACGGTCATCCATGCTATTTCTAGGCCTCCTGTGGGGCAGAGTAGGATGGAAGTGGGAACATGAGAGGCTGCTACCTCAGAGTGGACAAGAAGAAGGGAGTGGGGCCGGGACAAGACGCGGCTCCCAAGAACATATCCCTCAGTGACTTACTCTCTCCCTCTAGGTCCCAATCTTCTAAGGCTTCTTGAACCTTCCAAAACAGCACCAGCAACTGGAAACTAAGTGTTCAGGGCACGGACTTGTCAGGAGCATTTCATATCCAAACAGGCATTTCCTTTTAAATGGAATCATATAATATGTGAACTTCGGTGCCTAGCCGTCTTACTAAGCATAATATCTTTGAGGTTCATCTAAGGTGTGGCATGTGTTGGTACTCCACCCTTTTTAAGACTGACTAATGTTTCACTAATGTACATACCATAATTTATCCATTCGTCTGTTGATGGACATTTGAGCTATTTTATCTTTTTATTATGTTTATGTGTGTATGTGTGTGCGTGGACATATGTAAGTGTGCATGCACACACACACACACACACACACACACACACACACACTCTGTGGTGTGCATATGGAGGTCAGAAGACAGTTTGTAGAAGCTGGTTCTCTCTGTCGGGTGGGTCTCAGGTCACAGGACTAGGAGTCAAACACCTTCACGCTGATGAGTTCACCTTTGTTTTGAGACAAGTTCTTACCTTGTAGTTTAGGCTGTCCAGGAACTTACTATGCAGCCCAGGTTTGTCTCCAACTTGAAGTGATCGTTCTTCCTCACTGCCCAAGTGTGAGGATTATAAGTATGAACCCCATGCCTAACTCATGCGTGAGGAAGTTGGTCTCAAGCTTGATGGTCCTATTTGAGAGTTTCTGGAAAACAGGCATGGTCAATCTGCGACCCGTGGGTCCTCTGCACCCCAGGATACTGTGAATAAGGCCCCACATTGAGGGATGTCATTATCAAGTCTCAATGCTAAAAGATTAGATAGATGGCCCTGATAGCAGGTGAGGCGCCTCTGGAGGAAGGAAGTCTGGGAGCTGGTCATTTGGGAAGTAGCTTGTCCCTAGTTCCTTCCCACCCCTCCATACTTCTGTCTGCCATGGGTAAGCAGCCCCTGCCATCTGACCCACTTCCATGAAGTTCCACCTCAACACTGGCCCAGAACTAACACAACTGAGGGTTATGGACTGAAGACTCTGAAGCCACAAACTAAAATAAATAATCCCTCTCTTCAGTTGTTTCTGTAAGGTACCTCTCCCCTAAAAACAAAAAAGTCTGACTCACACAAGGAATGACTGGCTTGTGCTATTCGTGTACACACTTTATCCTTTGTGTGTTTGTGTGTATTTTCATGGTGTGCATGTGGCGATCAGAGGATAACCTGGGGTGCGTATCTTCGTCTTTTACCTTGTCTGGAGCTTCTCTGCTGTGTATAGCATGCTAGCTGGCTCTGGTCTCCCAGAAGTTTTCCTGTCTCCATTTCCCATCTCCTAGTTAGGAGTGCAGAGATGGCAGATGCTTACACTGTGTGCTGTGTCCAGCTCTCTTATGTGGATTCTGGAATCCAAACTCAATGCTTGCATAGGAGCACTTTACCCACTGAGGCCTTTCCCTAGCCTGCTTTTCTTTATCTGTAAAACCAATGTATCATGGGTTATGTGTCTTAGTAAATTACAACATTGACTTCTGCATAGTTTATGCTTCTTAGATTTGCATGCCTGATCTTTATGTTTCCAAGAGGATTTGCATCATTCTCTTACTATTGTTTGTTTTAGGGCTCCATCTATTACAATCAAGAGGGAACCTCTTGGTATGAGGGAGACTGGGTATACAACATCAAAAAGGGCTGGGGAATAAGATGGTAGGTGCAACCCTTCCCTCCACATTTGGGTTGTGGGTGAAAAAGCTCTGAGGCTCACCTGATCCTCATCCAGGTTAGAGATAAAGTGCAGAAGTGATGGAGAATACATCTTCTGTCCAAGCATGGCAGAGTTTACAGTTACTCCTGATAGTGTCTCCATAGCAATGAAAACATCCTATGGGAAAGCCAGAAGAAAATGCTAAGTGTCTGAATGTATGTTTCACTTTGTTTTAAGTAGAAACTGCCTACCTTTGTCCTCTGTAATCTATGATGAATCTGTTTATCATAGATTACAGTACTGAATGTTTTCCAAAGAACACCAGTATTTTTGCTGGATTTTAGATTGACCTGATAGTCATTTGTTCTTACTGTTTTAGCTTTGGCAGTACTAGAGATTAAACCCAAGAGCCTGGCACATGGTAAACACCCTGCCACTGGGCTACAGCCCAACCCCCATTTTGCTTTTTTTTTATGCAAGGTCACACCTATTAGCCCAGGCTGACCTTGAATTCAAGAATCTCTTTTCTCTTCCTCTCACGTGCTAGGATTATAGACATGTACCTTCATACCCAACAAGAATGTGTGTGTGTGTATGTACTAGGGTATATTTTTATATGTATATGTTTGTGCACATATGTGTCAGTGGATGTGAAGGCAGAAGGGATCAAGTCCCCTTGAGCTAGAATTACAGGTGGTTGTTAACTGCCCAACCTGGATGCCAGGAAACAAACTCTGGTCCTGAGGAAAAGCAAGGAGTGCTCTTAACCATTGGGCTAGGTAGTGGATCCATCAGTATGGCCCTTCCAGGAAAGCACAGGGAGCTGAATTCAATCCCCAGCACCCATGTAAAAAGCTTGGTGCAGCAGCATGTACCTGTAACCTCAGCACAACAGGGGGACAGAACTAGGAGGATCCTTAAAGCTTATTAAAGACAGCCTGCCCTGCCAGATCCATGAGCTTCAGGTCCAATGAGAGACCCTGTCTTTAAAAAAACCAGAGGAAATACATCCAGTGTGGACCTTGGGCCTCCACATGCACATGTGCACACACCATATACATACCTAACAATACATAGAATTTGGTGTCAAAATATTTAAGTAATAACATATCATGAGTTGTTTCTAGAAGATGTAAAATCTCACTCTTGCCGGACAGTGATGGCACACGCCTTTAATCCCAGCATTTGGGAGGCAGAGGCAGGTGGATGTCTGAGTTCCAGGCCAGCCTGGTCTACAGAGTGAGTTCCAGGACAGCCAGGGCTACACAGAGAAACCCTGTCTCAAAAAAGCCAAACCAAACAAACAAACAAACAAACAAAATCTCACTCTTACCCATCTATTGACTAATGAAGAAGTTTAATAAAGGGGGTTATTCTCCTCCCTAATAGGAATATTTTTGCCATCTATGTGCTACCTATGAGTCTCATTAGCACTGGGTTCTTCCTGGGCTAGATTTTCTGAGAGGCATTTAGGCGGTGAGTTTAAGGACATTAAGGGCAAATCGGATGTTGTCCACATAAGATAAGCAACTGTTCAGCATTGCTTTCTTCGGTCCCAGCTACAAATCAGGGAACATATACGAAGGCCAGTGGGAGAACAACATGCGCCACGGGGAAGGCAGGATGAGGTGGCTCACGACAAACGAGGAGTACACAGGCCATTGGGAGAAGGGGATCCAGGTAGGCATCTGACGTCACGTGTATCACAGCCTGAGCTGGGTTGGTACTAACGGCCCGTCAGTGTGGGCCTGACACCTAAGTAAGCACAACTAACCTAAAGAAACTTGAGATGGCTAGGGTTAGCCATCAACTCACAGAGTCTAGAATGACCTGTGAGGCAGGCTTCTGTTGGAAGCCTGGGGTGTGTTATTTTAATTATTTTAATTGATGTGGGAACACCCATCTTAATTGTGGAAAGGGCCATTCCCCTGGGCAAGGGATCCTACACTATATTTAGTGGAGGGAGTGGGCTGAGCATGCACCCTCCGCTCTCTGCCTCTGACTGTGGATAGATACAATGTGACCAGCCTTCTCCAGCTTCTGCCACTGTAGCTTCCCCGAAGTGACGGACTATCAGCCAAAACTGTGAACCAGACCCTTCCTCCCCTAAGCTGGTTTGCTGACAGCAACAGAAGAGAAAGTAACTCAAAGCTACAGTCTTCTGGTGCCAGCTACACTGTTTAATCCATGTTTTATGACTTAGTCTTCTGGAATGGTCTCACACATCCTTCATCCAAGCCTACAAGATAGGTGCTATTTCCATTTTATACTTGAAGAACCTAAAGGGCTCAAATCCTTTGCCAGAGGTCAGAAGACAGCTGACCTCAATACCTGCTTCTAGGTTCATGCACTCTGCCCCTTCAGATTATCAGTGTCTGCCCTAATTGGAGTTCAGGTAAAAGAGGGTTTATTCTGACGAGGGACTTTCTTTTCAGAATGGCTTTGGAACGCATACATGGTTCCTAAAGAGAATCCCCAACTCTCAGTATCCCTTGAGAAATGAATACATAGGGGCATTTGTAAATGGCTTCCGTCATGGACAAGGGAAGTTTTACTACGCCAGTGGAGCCATGTATGAGGGAGACTGGGTTTCCAACAAAAAGCAGGGCAGGGTGAGTATAGCTCCTGAGATATGGTGGAAGGCCTGTATCTGGTAAGTAGTATTATTCATTTCACAAAGCTAACTACTTTAGTTAAGGTGATGGCGTGCACTTAAAGCTCCTTCCAACATAATATTTCCTGGCTTTTTTTTTTTTTTCCGAGACAGGGTTTCTCTGTGTAGCTCTGGCTGTCCTGGAACTCACTCTATAGACCAGGCTGGCCTTGAACTCAGAAATCTGCCTGCCTCTGCCTCCCAAGTGCTGGGATTAAAGGCGTGTGCCACCACCACCCGGCTTATTTCCTGGCTATGTAGAAACGATTTAATCCATCTCTGTTATATGTGTACATAAATAAGCGAGGGTGCCGGCTGCAAGTTACAGTACAGCCTGTGTGTTCATATACGATCGCAGTGTAGGCTTTGGGGCTGGCTTGCAATATTAACTCAGTGATGTCAGCATGTCTATCCCATCTACCCGAATAGCAGCAGCTGCTGGGATTCCAGGCTTCACATTACACACCCTCAGCTAAGGAGAGGAAAAGAGACTCATTTGCCAAAGCTCTCTACAAATGCCTCTCAATTCACAGAGCTGAACTGGGGCATTTGTCAATCTCAGATTCAGTACTTTACCATCCTGGGGTTGACATATAGCAGGGCTGCACCTAGTGGGATGGGCCCTCCATTGGCCATTCACAAAGCTTATTAAGGTTTAATAAGCAAAAAGTTGAATGCTGTGACCAAAAGGTGATTCAACTTGGGGAAAGGTTGGAGGACGGGGAGGGAGGAGAAGAGGAAGAGGCATGATGTGAGACTCAATGGAGAACGATTCTTTGTGGCCTAAGTACATTATCTTCAAAGCAAAAAATGCTCTAAATCCTTGATAACCCTCCTGAAGAATGCCCCAGTCTCCCTTCTGAAGCCTCTTCCAGCCTCGTGTGCCTCCCTCTCTACAGGGCAGAATGACCTTCAAGAATGGCCGTGTGTATGAAGGTCTGTTTTCCAATGATCATATTGCACAGTTCTTTGAGACTGATATCGATTACTCACACAGCCTGGACCGTTGGTCAGACGTCTCGCCAAGGAGCCGGCAGGCTCGGGGGTCATCTGTCAGTGCTGTCAGGGAGCCTGGTAGGTGAAAGTAAATTACTATTTTCTTTTTAACCTTTGTTAATCATTCCATTCATTTACGTCTCAAATGATATCCCACTTCCCAGTTACCCCCTCCACTAACCCCCATCCCATGATATCCCACTTCCTGGTTACCTCTCTGCCAACCCCCATCCCACATCTGCCCTCCCCCTCTCCTGTCCCACCATTCTAACATCCCCCACCTCTAGGTCATCAAACTTCCCCTGGACCAAGGGCATCCCCTCTCATTGCTGTTGGGCAAGGCCATCCTCTGTTACATATGTAATTTGGAGCCAGGGATCCCTCTAGATACACTCCTTGGTTGGTGGTCTAGTCTCTGGGAGAACTGGGTGGTCAGGCCAGCCTATGTTGTTCTTCCAATGGGGTTGCAGTCCCTCTCCACTCCTTCAGTCCTTCTGCCAGCTCCCCCTCCAGGTTCCCTGAGTTCAGCCTGATGGTTGGCTCCAAGCATCCACCTCTGCATTAGTCAGTTACTGGTCGGACCTCCCCAGAAACTGCCACACTTGGTCCCTGTCAGCAAGCGCCTCTTGACCGTGGCAACAGTGTCGGGTTTGGTGTCTGCAGACATGATGGAGCCCCAGCTGGGGCCGTTCCCTGGTTGGCTCTTCCTTCAGTCTCTGTTCCATTCTTTTGTCCCTGTTCTTCCTTTGGACAGGAACAATTCTGGGTTAAAAAATCTTTGAAGTGGGTGGGTAGCTCCATCCCTCCACTGGGGGTGGTACCTGTCTATTGGAGGTGGTCTCGACAGGTTCTATCTCCCCCTTCTCTGTGCATTATGGCTAAAGTCAGTTCTGGGTCCTGGGAGCCTCATGCTTCTCTGGTGTCTGGGACCCTCCAGTGGCTACCCTCAGTTTCTCATCCTCTCTGCTACCTATTTTTATTCTATTTCCTGACCCTCTGTAACTTTCTCACTGCTCCTCCAGATTCTGACATTGCCACCCTTATTCCCTCCCCCTCCTTTCTCCCGCCCTTGTCCCCCTCTCCTTCCATCTCCCACTATCGTCCTGTTCCCCCCTCACTGCAGGACTGAAGCATCCATTCCCTGGTGTTCCTTCCTTCTATGCTCCATATGGTCTGTACATTGTGTCACAGGCATTGTGAGCTTTTGGGTTTTGAGTCTGCTTATTAGTGAGTACATACCTTGTGTCTTCTTTTGTGTCTGGGTTACCTCACTCAGGATGATATTTTCTAGTCCCATTTGCCTGTCAATTTCATGAAGTCATTGTTTTTAATCACTGTGTAGTACTTCACTGTGTATATGTATCACATTTTCTGTATCCATTCCTCTGCTGAGGGACATCTGGGTTGTTTCCAGTTTCTGGCTATTATAAATAAGGCTGCTATGAACATAGTGGAGCATCTGTCCTTGTTATATGTTGGAGCATCTTTTGGGTAAATGCCCAGGAGTGGTATAGCTGGATCCTCAGATAATACTATGTCCAATTTTCTGAGGAACCACCAGACTGATTTCCAGAGTGGTTGTACCAGTTTGCAATTCCATCAACAATAGAGGCGTGTTCCTCTTTCTCCACATCCTTGCCAACATCTGTTGTCACCTGCATTTTTGATCTTAAGCCACTCTGACTGGTGAAGGGTGGAATCTCAGGGTTGTTTTGATTTGCATTTCCCTTATAACTAAGGATGTTGAACATTTCTTTAAGTGTTTCTCGGCCATTCGAGATTCCTCGGTTGAGAATTCTCTATTTAGCTCTGTACTCCACTTTGTAATAGGATTATTTGGTTCTCTGGAGTCTGCCTTCTTGAGTTTTTTATATATTTTGGATATTAGCCCTCTATTGGATGTAGGGTTGGTAAGTATCTTTTCTCAATCTGTGGGTTGCCGTTTTGTCCTATTGATAGTGTCCCTTGCTTTATAGAAGCTTTTCAATTTTATGTGGTCCCATTTGTCAATTGTTCTTAAAGCATAAGCCATTGGTGTTCTGTTCAGGAAGTTTCACCTGCGCCCAAGTATTCGAGGATCTTCCCCACTTTCTCTTCTATTAGATTCAGGGTATCTGGTTTTATGTGGAGGTCCTTGATCCACTTGGACTTGAGCTTTGTGCAAGGAGATAGGTATGGACCAATTTGCATTCTTCTACATGCAGACTGTCAGTTGAACCAGCACCATTTGTTGAAAATGCTGTCTTTTTTTCACTGAATGGTTTTAGCTCCTTTGTCAAAGATCAAGTGACTGTAGGTGTGTGGGTTCATTTCTGGGTCTTCAATTCTATCCCGTTGATCTACTTGCCTGTCACTGTACCAATACCATGCAGTTTTTATCACTATTGCTCTGTAGTACAGCTTAAGGTCCTAGATGGTGATTCCCCCAGAATTTTTTTTTTATTGTTGAGAATAGTCCTTGCTATCCTAGGTTTTTTGTTATTCCAAATGAATTTGAGAATTGCTCTTTCTAAGTCTGTGAAGAATTGAGTTGGAATTTTGATGGGGATTGCTTTTAATCTGTAGATTGCTTTTGGCAAGATGGCCATTTTTACTATATTAATCCTGCCAATCTATGAGCATGGGAGATCTTTCTATTTTCTGAGACCTTCTTCAATTTCTTTCTTCAGAGACTTGAAGTTCTTGTCCTACAGATCTTTCACTTGCTTAGTTAGAGTTACACCAAGGTGTTTTATATTATTTGTGACTATTGTGAAGGGTGTCGTTTCCCTAATTTCTTTCTCAGCCTGTTTATCCTTTG
>JADRCD010181617.1:0-42371 GCA_019843815.1 Montemys delectorum
CCCCCCCTTGCTCCCTCTCTCCACCCCCTCCCCCTCTCTCCAGGTGGCCATGGCCAGCCTCTACTTTTCTACCTTCTCTCTCTCTCTGTTTTCTGCAATAAAGCTTAAAAACCAAAAATAAAATATAATAAAATAAAATCTGCCAGCCAGTGCTGACGCACGCCTTTGATCTCAGCACTTGGGAGGCAGAGGCAGGCGGATTTCTGAGTTCGAGGACAGCCAGGGCTACACAGAGAAACCCTGTCTCGAAAAAACAACCAAAAAACCAAAACCAAAACCAAAACAAAAAACCCTAAGAAAAGTTAAGAACAGGTAAATGGGGGCTGCTCCCTCTTCTCCCTCTTACTCTTGCTTCCCAGTTGCTTCTCTCTTGCCCCCTTGGGCTCTTCACTTCCCCTTTCCCATCCTGCATCTCTCCAAACGATCATGGCCGGCCTACACGTCTCTGCATTCTCCCTCTCTCTGCCTTTCTCTGCCTCGAGTACCCTCTTAACTCCCTTCTCTCCTGATGGCCTAAATAAACTATTCTATACTGAAAAAAAGAAAGAAAGAAAGAGAAAGAGAGAGAGAGAGAGAGAGAGAGAGAGAGAGAGAGAGAAAGAAAGAAAAGAAAAGAAAAGAAAAGAACAGGTAAATCTCTTGAGACAGAAAAAGATTAATAGTGTGGTCAGGGTAGGTAGCCAAGAACGATTGGGCTTCTTTGTGGAATGATGAAAACATGAAATTAGTGTTGATGGTTACCCAGGCTTGTGAAGGAAGACACCAAAAATCATCAAATTGTAAAACTTGAAATGGGAACTTCATAGTATGCAATTTTTGTCTAAATTTTGATGTCGATGAAAATAAGCTTTAGTTACACCAAGTAATATATACAAAAATAGATTTTGGTCATTAGGAGATCAGGTATGGTAATACATTCCCATCATCCCAACACTTGGAGGCAGAGGCAAGATGATTGCTACTAATTTGGATCCAGCTTGGTTCATGTAAGGAGAATCCCCACCCCTCAATCTAGAGAGACAAAACCCCAAGTCTTCTCAGAAATCATCAAGGAGACGCACTCATCCCTGTCTGCTCCCTCAGAGGCTTCTGCTGGGCTTCTGCTATCCTCTGTGCCAGTGGTGTGTCTTTCTGTGGGGTTGAGGGGTGGAGGCTCCTAGTTATTTATTTATTTATTTGTTTGTTTTGTTTTGTTTTGTTTTTTTGAGACAGGGTTTCTCTGTGTAGCCCTGGCTGTCCTGGAACTCACTCTGTAGACCAGGCTGGCCTCAAACTCAGAAATCCGCCTGCCTCTGCCTCCCAAGTGCTGGGATTAAAGGCATGCTCCATCACTGCCCACCTCTTAGTTCCTGTATTGACTTTGAAACTGAGGCTCCCAGGTGTTGAGGTAGTTTTTAGAGTCATATACTGGTGTGTCACAAAGAAGTAATGTGGTCAGAAAGTTTTACAGCTGACCCCCAAGACTGCACTCAGGCTGGTTAACAGATGGCAAGGAGAGGGCTGGGGAGATGGCTCAGTGGGTAAGAGCACTAACTGCTTGCTCTTCCAGAGGTCCTGAGTTCAAATCCCAGCAACTACATGGTGGCTCATGGCTCACAACCATCTGTAATGAGATCCGACGCCCTCTTCTGGTGTGTCTGAAGACAGCTACAGTGTACTTAGATATAATAAACAAATCTTTGGGCCTGAGTGAGCAGAGGTCCTAAAATTCAATTCCCAACAACCACATGAAGGCTCACAACAATCTGTGCAGTGTACTCACATACATAAAATAAAAAATCTTTAAAAAAAAAAACAGATGACAAGGAGTAGAGTTGATAGGGCCTCCTCTTGTGGGCCCTGGAACTCACTCAGAGGATGGGATAGATTGTTGAGGTACTTTGTCCCTAGTTAGTTTCTTTCCTTTTTCTTCCTCTCCCCTCGTCCCCCCACCCCAAGAGATAGGGTCTTACTATGTAGCCCTGGCTGTCCTAGAACCCACTATGTATACCAGGCTGGCCTTGAGCTGATAGAGATCCACCTGCCTCTACCTCTTGAGTACTGGGATTAAAGATGTGCACCACTGTGCCAGGCTTCTTGCAGGTTTGGTCTGTGCTATATGTTCCCTGGGGGCTTCTAAGCTTGCTCTGTTCTCCTTGCCCCAGTTCCCTTTGTCTGGAGGAAAGCAATGGTGCAGGAAAGCAATAGGAATCTGTTATCAGACTTTGGTTCATATCCCAAACTTCCATGTGACTTTGGCTCAACCAGTTAGCCTCAAGTCTTTTTTTTTTTTCTTTCTTTTTTTTTTTTTCTTTTTTTTTTTTTGGTTTTTCGAGACGGTTTCTCTGTATAGCCCTGGCTGTCCTGGAACTCACTCTGTAGACCAGGCTGGCCTCAAATTCAGAAATCCGCCTGCCTCTGCCTCTCAAGTGCTGGGATTAAAGGCGTGTGCCACCACTGCCTGGACAGCCACAAGTCTTAATTTCCTTGCCTATAAATAAAGTAAATACCTTAAGGGGTCTTAGGGTGAGTTGGGGGACCTCAGAGGTGAGGGATTGTGGTACATGGACAAATTCAGGCACTGGCACTCACACAAACACTACAGCTGTTTAGGTAGGTCCCCTTGTCCTTACATACCAGCCAGCTAACAGGAAATGTACCTAAAGAGCATCCTGCTGCATTTCAGACAGAAAGAGAGAGCCTGAACCTAGGATATGTGCTCAGGCCAGATGCTGTGCAGGAGGAGAAACATGGACCAGTGTGAGCAGGCAAACTCCTACTCATACCTCAATATCCAGGTCAGGGACACCAGAAGTCTGACCTCAAAGATAAGATGCCTTTAGCATTGGGAGGATTTATGAGTACCCTCACCTCTGTGGGTGGTGTGGGACATGTGTGGTGGTGGTCTGTGTGTGATGGAGTTCTTGCTCCATTGCCCAGGCTGGTCTTGAATGGGCCTAAGAAATCCTCTTGCTTCATACTGTATTGGGACTATAGGTATGCACCAAGTATGCTGGGCCCCCCTCTAAGTTTTAGTTTTGTTTTGAGGCATGATCTCACCTTGTAGCCTTCTCTGGCCCAGAGTTTGCTGTGAACCATCTCAGCCTCCTGAAGCTGAGGTTACAAGTACAAGCTACTCACACAGCTTCTTTGTTTATTTTTTAAATTTATATTTGCTTTAAAGTATTATTTTACTTTAATTTTTATATTTTATTTATTGGTTTTCAAGATAGGGTTTCTCTGTGTAGCCCTGGTTATCTTAGAACTTGCTTTGTAGACCAGGCTGGGCTTGCACTTAGAAATTCACCTGCCTCTCCCTCCTGAGTGCTGGGACTAAAGGTGTGTGCCATCATGCCCAACTCTAGATTTTCTTTTATTCATGTGTATCTATGATGTGCTTGTGTGACTGCTACAAATACTGCATACCCTGATAGGCTGAAGGAGGGTGCCATGCCTCCTGGAGCTGGATAACATGGGTGCTGGGGACTGAACTCAGGACCTCTGGAGGACCGCACAAGCATTTAGCTCCTGAGCCACTTCTGCAGCTCCCAATTTTATTTAGGTGGGTTTTTTGTTTGTTTGTTTGTTTGTTTTTTGTTTTTTTGTTTTTTTGTTTTGAGACAGGGTCTCATATTGGCCTCAATGGGCCTTGAGTCTCCTGCTTTTATTTCCCTTGTGCTGCTAGCACTGCATGTGGGAGTGACTGCTGTGCCTATCCTTTTTTTTTTTTTTGGTTTTTTGAGACAGGATTTCTCTGTGTATCCCTGGCTGTCCTGGAACTTACTCTGTAGACCAGGCTGGCCTCGAACTCAGAAATCCCCTTGCCTCTGTCTCCGAAGTGCTAGGATTAAAGGCGTGTGCCACCACTGCCTGGCTCATGTTTTGTTTCTTGAGAAAGGGTCTTACTGTCTCATTCTGTATCTCCGACTGGCCTGAGCTTAATATATAGAGTAGGCTGGCTTCTAACTTGGGATCATTTCTGTTTCTGTCTCACTGGAGCTGGGATCACAGTGGAAAATCAACGTATTTAGTTTTCCTCTTATTAATCTTAGCTTTCATATTGTCTTTTTATGTCCTGAAAGGCATGCATCAAGGCTCTGTTGAGATAGTACACTGGCATGTGCCGTCTCAGTTTACCTCATTCTCTGATCTGGATGATGATATGATACGCCCTGAATTCTGCTCCATGTGCCAGTGAACCTTGGGAGGTTTTAGGAGAACCAAGGTGTATGTAAACCTCCGTTTCCCTCCTGTTTTTGTTTCCATTTTGAGGTAGAGTCTCACTAGATATCCCTGTCTGGCTTTGAACTTGGCATCAGTTTTCCTGCTCAGTGTCCCAATACATGGGCCACCGTGCTAGGCTTCCTCTTCTTTGTTCTCCAGTAGCATTCTGTTTTTTCCATCAACAATGGGCAAACAGGTTGTCTCCACATGGGCTCCCTGTGTAGCCTTTTTCTGCCTACTCTGGCTTCCATTTTATGACTCTCGCTGAGTTATGCCTGGACCTTTCCTCCAGCATAAGGGCCCACTCTGCTGCCTCCTTTCTTTTCTGTCCCAAGGTGTCTGCTGAGAGGGAAGGGGACATAGTGACCCTGGGTCCTGAGGGAAACCCTGGCTGGGGTTGGGTTTCAACTGAGGAAGCCATTTTGGATGGAGACACATTTTCCTTTCCGGAACATTGTGGTGGCCAACATCAGCAGCAGGAGCCCAGACAGCTGGCCCGCCTAGTGCTCTGGAATGAAAACACTCTGCTTCTCCTGCTGCCTTCTGGGGTGTTGGCTGTCTGGGCTCCATGCTTAGGCCTGGCCTGCCTCAGCTGTCTGTGTGGCTCCAGCTGGCCTGGTGTGGGCGCCACAGGGCGTGAGCAGTCTCTCTAAAGGACGAGATACAGCTGGAAAATGCTGCTCATGTCTTTTCCCGGAACACCTCGTTCTTTCTGGCTTGGCAGAAGTCTTCTTCATAAAGAGGCCTTGTGATGCCCAGGCACTAATTGCCGAAGAGAGGGGTGCACTTAGGGGTCAAGGTAGGCAGTCCTTCTCTCTAGCACTCCTGTGGGGCCACCTTGGGAAGAGCTTTGTCCCTCTGGCAGTGTCTCCTGGTTGCAGCCTTTAGGGTAAGGATTGTAGTAAGGGCCACCTTGCAGCGTAGGAGTCCAGAGGACTCAAGGGTCCTAAGCCTCCGTGCTGCTCCCTTCCTGGCTGTTGAGTGGTTCTTGCTGTTGGCCATGTCTGCTTCCTGACTAGTTGAGATGGGACTATGGCTGCACTGAGACCCCTGCCCATTACAGGACATCATAGGGCCCAGGAAACCAGGGCAGCAACAGAGTCCCATCTGCTTGGTGACACCCTTTCAAGAACTTAAGTCTACTGGTTGTTGGTAGACATGTCAGGTAGTGTGAAGGAGGAGGCAGGCTCTCTGAACCATGGGATCAAGGTTGGAGCAGCTCTTGCCCTTGCTGAGTGTAATGGGCCATTAGCAGCCACATATGGTCCTGGCATGGTGTCACAGTACATGAACATCGGGAAGTGGTCTGAAGGGAGGCTGGTGTCTCCAGTACTGGTCTTTCCCTTCTTGGGTCTGAATGAGTGGCCTCCATGCCCCATCCATGTGAAGGTGAACATGCCTTCCAGCCCCAGCTGGTCTTGTTAACATGAGGAGAGTGGACAATTCTTGGACCAGCCATTTCAGAGTGGCCTGTTCTTTCAATATTAGGAGGACCCACTGCCTATCACATTCCTTCTGGTTTTGGGGTCTGAGTCTCTGATTACTGTCCTTGCCTATAGATCCCAAGATAATCCTAGGCAGGTAATGTCAGCCATGGCATCTCATACTGGTGATAGTTTAGTTGTAGGAGGACTCAGGACTATGACAAAGGGTTCTTCTGTAAGGACAAAAAGACCCTACAGAACATCTTGTAACAATGTGGGGCTTATTCTATCTCCATGCCCTGGGACTGTGAAGTCCTGTAGCCTGGTTGAGGGCCTCTTAACATGGACATCTCCACTGCCTGAATTCTGGTGTCCTTTCTGTGAGTGAGCTCCTTACTGTGTGTGTGCAGACCCTGGTTTGGAGACAGGAGAGAGGTGGGCCTCAAGATGCATGCAGAGTGATGGGAGGCATGGCTGGCCTCTCTGACTAACAATTGGTATAATCCGAAGACTACCCCAGTCCAGTGTGCTATGCCAGTGTGCTAGGCTGTTTTTTTTCCCCCAACTCTCTCTCTTAAACTTGAATTCATTAATTTAAACATCATTTCCGGCTTTGGAAGCCAGCCTTGCTTGCCATAAATAGAAGGGAACAAGAAGCAAAGAGAACAAAACAGAGTGAGAATATTACACTTAACTGGCTCTGCTGCTAGGCTACAAAAGGCCCATTAGTGCTGAAAGGCACCCAGAGTGAGGCCAGCCTAGGGGCTCTGTCCTTCCGCAGCTGAGATCTAAGACTGTGCCCTCATGGTGGTTTCCATTTCCTTCTGTCCTAGCTCTGGTTGGAAATATTTATAGGGGATCATCCTTGCTGATTGAAGGGATTCTATTCTCCTAGGGAGAAGATGAAGCTGGGTCTTGGGGAGGGGGGGGGAGGCATCCTTACCCCGCTGGCCTAGCCTGCTAGAGGGAGGAGGCAGCTGGCTCCTGTGGGATGGGTTACATAACATCCACAAATGGCCCCTTAGAACTGTTCCCCTTGAGCTCTGTTTCCAGCATGGCGGCCAGCAATGGGCTGGGGGGGTGGTTGGCACTCACCCTCCTGTTGACCACATGTGTCTGGAATGTGCAGATGTTTCCTTTGGGGCTCCAGCTGGCCCTTACATCCCCCTACCCCCTACATCTAGACTAAGGAGCGGGCACCTAGGCCACTCCCCACAGCTGAAGAGGAAAACGAGGTTGCTGAGCTCTTGGCGTGGGTTGTAGCTTGTTGTGGGTTGTAGCCTGTTGTGGGTTGTAGCTTGTTGTGGGTTGTAGCTTGTTGTGGGTTGTAGCTTGTTGTGGGTTGTAGCTTGTTGTGGGCAGCCTGTTGAGAGCCTCCTATTGCAGCTCTGGAAAAGGGTTGGTCCTAACAACTGGCCCATCTTAGTAAGGGCATGCAGTGTTCACAGTGACCCTCCCTACTCTCCCCCTCTGTATAGACCTATACTCTTGCTGTCCTTGTCTCAGAGATTTGCCCTGAGATTGCCTGCTTTCCCTGTGTCGCAGTGTCACCCCAACTTGTGTAGCCTGTGTGTGGAGGCCCAGGGAGTCCCCTGTTCCTCTTTATTAGAGGAACATTGGGAGTCAGAAACAAGATGTCTGGTGGGGTATGAGAGCCCACAGATATGCTTGGGAAGCTGAAGTCCCTTCATCAGGTCAGGTAGCCCCACAGAGGGTCTGATCTGGAAGGCAGGGTGCTCACATGTATGGAGTATGGAAGGTGTTTATTCACCATTTCCAACCAAGTCACCCTATATGGAACAAGAGAGGGGCAGCTGGAAGCACTCCACATCTATGTGGAGACAGGTTATATCCTTTCTTGGTAATTCAGGCAGTAAGATGGCCTGCCACACTGGGAAATAGTGTGGACATTTGCCCGTTGCCCCAGTGCATGTAAGTCCAGTTCAGATTCCCTCTAGCCTTGACTATTGGGTCTCAACTTCTGTAAGTTACTGGCTTAGGTCTTAGAGGGTCCAGCGTACATGCTTCTTACAGTGTTGTAGCTAGGCTACTGGCTTACCTCCTCATGGCAGGTAAAGGGCCTGTGGTGCTGCCCCTTACTTCTGTGTGCCTTCTGCCAAGATACCTTTGTTTTGTCCCAGATCCTTACAGAGAATCCAAATATGGTTCCTGGGCATCAGGCTACAGTGACATCATCTGGCAGGAAGTCAGGCCTTCAAAGATGGGGCTAGTCAGGTTTGGCCATACTCTCAGAACAGTAATGGCAACAACAGATGGGGACATGGAAAATTTCTCTTCAGGGCCTTTGGTCAGGGACCTCGTGTGTCTCCCACTGTCCCCACATCCCTTCATACCATCCTGTCTGTTAGTGTTGCTCTCTAACCCCAGAGGTATGAGTCAGAGTTGTGTCCAGGCTCTCTCGTTCACTACTGTGGATTTGGGGAGCTTAGCTGAGTAGATTCCCTATGGCCCCATTTCTTTTCTAGGCTATAACCCAAGTCCAGATGAGGTCTGGGGAAAAGTACTACAAAGCAGCCCCTTGGGAAGGGAGCCTCACTGGCTCCACTGAGCTTGGTTTCAGTGGAGTACATGGTTGGATGAGGAATTGAAGTGCTCTTAGATAAAGAGGGGTCCCCAGTACCCTGAGGCTGATGTGCATCACCTGGTTTCTTAGGTGACCCTAGCAACTAAGACTCAGGGTAGCTTTCTGAGAAACGAAATTTGGAGATACTTCCTCACTTCCTTCCTATTCATCCTCTAGTCTTGAAGGCTGGGCTAGAAAGCCTCCATGTTAAGGACAAAAGTATGAGCCTACCAATGTTGGTCTCTAGTCCTACCTCACCAGCTTTTCCTGGATCACAGCTGCTCTGTCTACATCCTGGTTTCTTCTAAAAAGTTCAGATTTTTCTGTTGTCACTAGCTACTGGGAAGTCCTTGCTTAGGTTTAACTAATATTTCCCCTGGTATGACCATTGCCTCGTATGTAGGAGCTTGGATAGTGGAGGTGAGATGAGTATAGCAAAGGGCCAGGGTAGTGTCTGGGAGATTAATTGGGGATGGAGGCCAGGCCAGGAAGACCGTGGCCTCTGGCTTCAGCAACTTGGTCATGTCATGGCACCAATTTCAATCTTTCCTGTGTCAATCTATACTCTATTCGTTGGATGGTTCTTATTGATCTTAATACAGGTGCTTTGAGTGCTGCTTCCACAGGATGTTTGATGCTTTCCCATTTCTAGGGTGGCATGTGCACGGCTATCGACAGCATCCTGGAAGGTTCACATCATGTGAAGTAGAGATTGAGTTCTGCTCATTCTTTGTTGTTGTTGTTGTTAGTTTTGAAACAGGGTCTTCCTTCATAGACCTGGTTGTCCTAGAACTCACTGTGTAGACCAAGCTGGCCCCCAACTGGGAGATGTGCCTGCCTCTGCCCTCAAGTGATGGGATTAAAGGCGTGCGCCACCTGGCAAGGTGCTGCCTCTTAGGTTTCTCTCTCCAGTTCTGGAATGGAGTGAAGGAGATCATTTGCAAGAAGCGTGATCTTGGTGAGAGTCATCACCATCCAAAAACTAAGCGCAGGCTTGTGGGGAATGTGGTCACATGTGGTCACAGGAATTAGAGGGTGGAGTGCTGTATAGTCCTAGAAGGTCCCAGAAGTGTCCTCTGAATCAGGGCGGTACAAGGTCTCCTGTTCCAGGAGCCTCACTGGACACTGGAGTATTTAGGCAGAGAGTCCAATATGTGGATGGCAGGGCTGACCAAGGGTTACTAAGAACCTGGGGCTAAAAAGTAGTCAGGCTGTTGGGTAGAGTTTGACACTAAAAGGGCCCAGCAGTGTCTAGATCATTTATTTGGCTTCATGGATAGAGTCCAAGTTACCTCTCTGTTATTAGAGTTGTGCCTAGACTTCTGACATTAACACACAACTACAGACTTTGTGGGTGAAAGGCATGATTGCATTGTTTCCGTCAGTAGGTGTCAAGTTATGAAAGCTTTCTTTAACTCTTCCTTTTGATTGGCGCTGTTAGCTACTGAGCTATACCACTAGCCTAAAAGGTGTTATTGGCATTTGCTGAATAGTTTATTTGTTGACCTATAGATAGTGGGTTAGATGAAGTCCTATTGCATTTCCAAGTCTAGGGTTTTGTTACTGTTTTTTGTAAGTATCTCACTATTTCCTGGAACTCCTTTGTGGGCTTACTATATGTATCTGCCTCAGCCTCCTGAGTACCTGTCACTCCATAAGTTTGCTACTGCAGTAGCTCCAGCCTCTAATCTGATTTTTATTTTATCTATGGTCTTTTGTGTAGAGGTTGCTTATTTTAGAATGTAGTGGGTTTATTGGTTTTTTAGTTTGTTTTGACGTGGGATCTCACTCTATAGCCCTGGCTGCTTTAAAACATGTACCAATTCTCTTGTCTCCGCTTCTAAGTGTGTGTGCTGCCAGACCTAGCTGTGTCTCTGTCTTAAACAAACAACAAACACCACCTGATTTTAAAGTTATTTGCTTATTTATGTGTATCTGTGTGTTTTCTGTCAATCTGTCATGTATGCATAGGTTCTTGTGGAAGCCAGAAGAGGGTGCAGGGTCCCCTGGGACTGAAGTTAATGTAGTTGTGAGTTGCCCAATGTAGGTGCTGGGAACCAAATATGGGTTCTCTGAAAGAGCAGCAGGTTTGCTAACTGTTGAGTTGTCTCTCCAGTCTTGTGTCTCTTGTCTTGATGCTTTATTTTTACGTTTGCACAGGTTCATTCATGGTTTGAAAATACAAGTCTGTCCCAGTGACAGCATATTCTGGCTCCTTCACAGGTTCCAGGTGACTTGAGTTACAAGGCCAGGCTCTGGTGCTGTCATCCTGCTTCTCTCCTGAGGCTTAAAGGCCAGTGCCTTTATGTGACTCCTTCCTCTCAGTCAGTCTCTACTCCAGTGTACAGACAGAGTAGAAAGCAGTACAGTTCATGTGCCCCCATTTCTTCATTTTTATTTTTTATGATGTCCTTTATTTTATGTGTATGAGTGTTTTCTCCTGCATGTTTTTCAGTGCCCCATATGTGTATAGTGCCCACAGAGGGCAGAATATGTCATTGGATCCCTGAAACTGGAGTTATACATGGTTGTTAGCCACCATGTGGGTGTTGGGGGCTGAACTTGAGTCCTCTGCAAGAGCAGCAAATGCTCTTAACCTCTGAGCCATCTCTCCTGTCCCAACATTTCTGGGGTGGGCTGGGGTGGGGCAAAGGACAGCTTGAGTTGTCTGTCACTACTGTCCAGCAGCTGGGTGTGGGTGGTACATGACTTTAATCCCAGCATTCAAGAGTGATGAGTCTCTGTGAGTTTGAGGCTAGCCTGATCTACATAGTGAGTTCCAGGATAACCAAAACCACATAGTGAGGCCATCTTAAAAAACAAAAAAAGCCGGGCAGTGGTGGCGCACACCTTTAATCCCGGCACTTGGGAGGCAGAGGCAGGTGGATTTCTGAGTTTGAGGCCAGCCTGGTCTACAGAGTAAGTTCCAGGACAGCCAGGGCTACACAGAGAAACTCTGTCTCGAAAAATCAAAAAGAACAAAAACAAAAACAAAAACCAAAAAACCCCCCAAAAACAAAGGAATACTGTCCACCATAATTTGAGGCAGGGTCTCTCATGAGTCTGGAGCTTGCATAGTTAGGGCAGGCTGTCTAGCTAGCAGGTTCCAGGGATCTGCCTGAATTTACTTCCCTGTACTGGATTACAAATATGCATTACCACACCTGGCCTCGAATTCAGAAATCTGCCTGCCTCTGCCTCCCAAGTGCTGGGATTAAAGGCGAGTGCCACCACTGCCCGGCCACACCTGGCTTCTTTATGTGCATTCTGGGAAACAAACTCAGGTCTCCCATCAAGCATTTTACAGATTGAGCTATCTTCCCACATTCCATTCCCACATTTCTTAATTCTCCTCACAGTGCCTGTAGACAAACCTTCATAACATCTTTCTTTGAAGTCTGGGGTGTCTTTCCTCCCCATTTTTATGTGTATGTAGTATATTTGTGTAAGTGTGCATGTGTATACAGATGGGTGTAGAAAATCCTGAGGTTGATGTTGGCAATCTTTCTTGGTCATTCTTCCATCTTATTCTTTGAGGCAGGGTCTCTCAGTCAAACCCAGAGCTCACCAATATGACTAGTCTAACCCCCAGAATTTATGAGGGTTCTGGAGATCTAAACTTCAGTCCTCTTGCTTCTGAGGCAAGTGCTTTAACAATACTGAGCTCCTCTCAAGCCCTGAGTTCAGGGTTTCTGATAGTTTGTTTGGAGAGATGTATTGTATGTCATCACCAGCATTGTGGTAGGGGTTACAGAGCAGGGCTCTTCCATTGACATCTCACTTAGTGCCCTGTTGCATCTTGGGAGCATTTGACGACTCTCTACTACCAGCTGGTTTCACCAGCCCTGGTGACCCCTTACTCTTATATAAAAAGTATAAGGAGCCAGTCCTTGATGGTGTGGGACCCTTCTGTTGTACTGGAGGTAGCCCAAGGGCTTCTTTTGGAGAAGGGCTGTGGAAGGCATGAAGAAGGTGCTCAGATCAGTTATTCTGTGAGGCCCTACTGTACAGTCCTCAGTACAGGACCGAGTGAGGTGTTGGCAGATTCTGAAGTCCCTGGCTCTTTACTCCAGTTTCCCCAGATTAATTATTTCTCACATCTTTCATGAGAAAATGTGTGTGAATTTGACCACAGCCACTTCCTGCTGTGCGGCCCTGACCTTGGCCCCTAGCTGCCCGCGGTGTCTTGCTGCCTGTGGCTTGCCCCACTATCCCTTCGAGATCTGTAACTGGTCATTCTGAGCTCCCACTAGGACTTTCGGTGTTGCTGGCCAGGCAAAGGATTCCCTGCAGGCTGTGCCTCAGTACACAGACCTCCACAGACCCGCAAGAAAAGCCCTCCTGGGGAGTGAGAATATGGGTGGTGGCTTGTGGGTTGAGGAGCCACAGTATTAGATGCTGGGAAGCTCTTGGTGAGAACCAGGTATACCCTCAACTAGCCCAGAGCTCCTATCCTGACCATCACTTGTTCCTCAGAGACCTGTCTCACAACCTACTTCAGACGCTGGACATCGGGCTCCTGGTGAACCTTTCGGCACTAGTGGAGCTGTGAGTATCCTCTTCTTGATGATATGACCGTCACGGTTACTCAGGGCAAGATGGAAGAGCTACCTGTCGTCAGAAGGTTACACCTCACCCATCCTTCTTTCTTGCAGGGACGTAAGCAACAATAGAATTTCTACATTAGAAGAAGGCGTGTTTGCTAATTTATTTAATTTAAGTGAAATGTAAGTTTCTTTGTTTTTAGTGGGTCTCAGTGATTGGACTCCTGTCCCCATCACATCCTCTGTCATCTTGCCCTGTTCCTTAGCCCCTCCCAGTTTTGAGAGATGTGGGTAGTGGGAGGCTGAACTGCACCCCTGCTGGTCTGGTGCCCCACACCTGCCCCTTCCCTGCAGAAACCTGAGTGGGAACCCATTTGAGTGTACCTGTGGTCTGGCGTGGCTGCCACACTGGGCAAAGGAACATCAGGTACATGTGGTACAGTCTGAGGCAACCACGTGCAGGGGGCCCATTCCACTGGCCGGCCAACCTCTTCTCAGTATCCCCTTATTGGACAATGCCTGTGGTGAGTGCAGTGGGTTTGGGCTATAGGACAAGGATGACATTATTTTTTCTTATTGGGCAGGACCCAGGGAGAGTGGAGCCACCGACTTGGTGGCAGATGAGGCCCAGGGAAAGGTATACATGGGAAGATAGTGGCCAGATAGGATCTAGAAGACCTCTTTGGGGGTGGCGGCTCTGACATGGAGCTTAAAGAGGGTTGGTGAGGGAACACAATGCAGCCAGAAGAAAGAAAGTCCCTGGGACCAGTGTCTGTCTCTGTTCTCAGATGAGGAATATGTCGCCTGCCTCCCTGACAACAGCTCAGGTGCTGTGGCAGCAGTGCCCTTCTTCTTTGCCCACGAGGGACCACTGGAGACTGAGGCCTGCAGCGCCTTCTGCTTCTCAGCTGGTGAGGGCCTTGCAGCCCTCTCAGAACAAAAACAATGCCTCTGTGGGGCAGGCCAACCCTCTAACTCTTCTGCAGCCTGCTCATCCTGGTGTTCCAGCATCTCACTGTCCCTCAGTTCTGCCTGTGGGGGCCCCACCATGCTACAGCACACCTTTCCTGCCTCCCCGGGGGCTGCCCTGGTGGGCCCCCATGGACCCCTGGCCTCTGGCCAGACAGCAGACTTCCGTATTACTTCCTCCCTGCCCGTTAGCTCAACACGCTGGAACTTTGGAGATGGCTCTCCTGAGGTGGACATGGCTGGCCCTGCTGCCACCCACTCCTATGTGCTACCTGGGGGCTATCACGTGACAGCTGTGCTGGCTTTGGGCGCTGGCTCAGCTGTGCTGGAGACAGAGGTGCAAGTAGAAGCGGCACCTACTGTCCTGGAGCTTGTGTGCCCGTCCTTTGTGCACAGTAACGAGAGCCTTGAACTTGGCATACGGAATCGTGGAGGCTCTGCCCTAGAGGTTACTTATAGCATCCTGGCCTCGGATAAAGAGCCTGCCCAAGGTACCTACCCTGGTTCACCCCTCCTTGAAAGCTGGTGGTAGGGCAGAACCTGGCACCCAGCCTCAGGCATAGTCTGATGTCTTTCTTGTTCATTGCTTACCATCCCTAGTGGTCCACCCACTCTGCCCCTCGGGCACAGAGATCTTCCCTGGCAATGGGCACTGCTACCGCCTGGTGGCAGAGAAGGCACCCTGGCTGCAAGCTCAGGAGCACTGTCAGGCCTGGGCTGGAGCTGCCTTGGCTATGGTGGACAGTCCTGCCATCCAGCACTTCCTAGTCTCCCAGGTTACCAGGTACACCTATGCTGGGAAGGGCAGAGTGGATCGGGGGTTGCTCAGCATTCCAGGTGTGGGCAGAGCCTTGAAGCCTGTAGAGGCTCGGGAGGAAAGCTAGGGCAGCTGGGTCTTTGTGTACTGCCCCACGAGTGGCCTTTTCTGGCAGCTCTGTGTATGTAAAAGCAGATGTAGGTAGGGGCGGCTTCTCTAACGGCTTCTGGGAAGTGTCACAGGTGGAGCTGGGTCCTGGCCCTCAGTCCTTCCTGTCCCTGTAGGGGAGGGCCCTGGGTCCTGCTGACAGGATTAGTTCTTGGTCACTGTTGATTGTATTTTCTCCTTCTCATACTGCTATACTCACCCCAACCCCATCCCCTGAGTACCTCCCTTCCCAATGCCACATGCTATCTCATCTGTGGAAAGCCTATCAGGCTCCTATGCCCTGCCCAGGCTTGTGGGAACATATTCTTAGGTCCTACAACCCTCTGTGTCTCTGAGTGGGTGGTAAGGGAACATTCCAACTCTCTTGGGTGATTGTTTCCTGGGTGGAATTGAAATACCTGTTTTGTGAGTGGTTAATCACATTCTTTACATTGCCTATGTTGTTGGAAAGGGGAAATAGAGGTCCAGAGGAGTTAAGACCTGTTCCAGAATCATCCAGTTGATGGGTGATAGTACCTTACATGGAACCAGGGCTCCATTATGACTCCCTCCCAGGGTGTGTGTCTAGGCTTGTCCCCACACCTGAGCATATACCTTTGTGTATATATATTCCTGTGTATGTATCTGTACCTAAGCTTGGCCGTGAACCTCTAAATTTTGCTCTGGAGAGGCCTTCCAATATTGATAGTGCCACCATGCAGCGCCCATAGATGCAGTCTTGGGCCTCTGCTGCAGCCCTCAGAGTTTCCCTTCAGGTTTGCTGGCCCAGGATTCTTGGCCAAGTCTGAGATTGATCCTCAAAAAGAGCTGGTTCTGTAGACATGGTTCTGGATGAATGTGGCTCTGAGCCTGGGTTTGTGGTCCTCGCTGAGTAATGTTTCTAAGGCTGTTTTACCACTTGGAAAATGAGGCTAATATGGCCCATTTACCAGAGTATTATGAAGAGTATGTCCTCAGAGGTAAGGCAGAGCTGCCCTCTGATGACTTGGCTGTCCCTTGAATCTGGCCATAGGAGCCTGGATGTGTGGATCGGCTTCTCATCTGTGGATCCCCAGGGTGAGGCCTTCAGCCTGGAAAGCTGCCAGAACTGGCTGCCTGGGGAACCACACCCAGCCACAGCGGAGCACTGTGTGCGGTTGGGGCCCGCTGGGCAGTGCAACACAGACCTGTGTTCAGCACCACATAGTTACGTCTGTGAGCTGCGGCCTGGAGGTATGCACTGCTGTGTGGCAGAAGCCACCCTTCCCTGTGCATGTCTTCTCAGCTTAGCACTGACCATGAATGTCTGCTGAATGTTTGTTCTTGTGCCTGGGTTGGGACAAAAGCAGAAGTATGGACCGAGGAAACAAGATGAGAGGGGGCCAGATGGTCTTGCCAGGTGGCTTAGCCCTAAGTCCAGCTTCAACCTGGCTGTTTCTCCAGTATCACCTCTGCCTGGCCCTGGCACCTCACTGCATACTTACCACCCCTAGGGCCTGTGTGGGATGCTGAGAACTTTCTCGTGGGAGTGTCTGGCGGAGGCCTGTCTGGACCTCTGCACCCACTGGCACAGCAGGAAACTGTCCAGGGCCCCCTGCGGCCCGTGGAGGTAGGCCAGCCCTTCTATGTTCTAGAATCCTTTGCAACATTACTTTACTACTCTGTTGCTAATAATCAAGGTGGAGGCTGGGGATATGGTTCAGCATCTAGGTTCAGTATCTAGCTCCCTAACCCTAAAAACAAAACAAAACAAAACAAACAAAACCCCTCAAGTTGGTTTTGTTAGAAGTTGTTAAAATTGTTAGTATGCCCAGTGTGACAGTCAGAAAAATATTCAAGAGTGAAGAAATAAAAATTATCTAGTTCTGTTATCTGAAAAATTCTGCTTCTCCTGAATATTTGCTTAGATAAATTTTTATTTTTTTCATATAAAGTCTTGTTATATAGCCCAAGCAAGCCTTAAACTCATGATCCTTCTGCTTCAGGCTTCCTGTTGTTCACAGATGGCTTTGATTTGGCTTTTCTTCCCAAGTGACATGAAATGAGGTTTATGGTGGCCTTGAGAGGGCTATCTTTACACTGCAAGGGGTAGAATCTTTTGAGCTGAGGCTGTCTCATCTCCTCCAGGTCATGGTATTCCCTGGCCTGAGCCCTAGCCGCGAAGCCTTTCTCACTGCAGCAGAGTTTGAGACTCAGGAGCTTGAAGAGCCTGTCCAGCTGCGGCTGCAGGTGTACCGGCCCTCAAGAGAAGCAGGTGGGGCTCCGAAAGGGAAAGGAATTGGAGGCTTAGTGGGTTGTTTGAATTTTCTCATGCCTTCTGATTCCAGCCTCAAGGTAGAGTGATGGCAGGTTCTACTGAGTTGCCAACTCCTGTTCCCTTGTCCCAAAGATAGATTTGGTGGTACCTGCTTGGGCATGGTCTAGAGGAAGGGAAGTGCTGATGGAGACTGGGGAGCTGCTTGTCAAGGTTTGGTTTATAGTGCGTAAGTGGAGCATCCTTGATAGTAGCTTGGTAGTGAATCAGGCTCACGACCTCCTTCCTTTCCTAGCAGTGGCCCTAGAAGGCAGCAGTGAGCCTGACAACAAGACTGAGCTGGCGCCCAAGTGTGTGCCTGAGGAACTCTGGTGTCCAGGAGCCAATGTCTGCTTACCTTTTGATGCTTCGTGTACTTCTCATGTCTGCATCAATGGCTCCGTGTCAAGGCTGGGACTCCCTAGGGCCAGCTACACACTATGGAAGGAGTTCCTTTTTTCTGTGCCTGCAGGGCCTCCCACACAGTACTTGGTATGTGTCCTGATGTAGGTCTCTGACCTATTCTTGAGGCTACTTCCCCCTATCTACCCAAGTTCGTGGTCTCTCAACTAGATACAGGCTTGCAGGCTTCTTGTATATGCCCAATAGCCTTGCCTGATGCTCTTGCTTGCATCCTTCTTCGGTGCCCAGTCTCATCTCCTTCTCAGGGCCTCTGTCCTCTGTCTTCTAAGGGGAAACTTGTACTCTCACTTGGAGCAGCTACCTGCTTTCTAGCCTTATATCCCTGAGGAAATTCTTTCCATTTGTGGCAGTCACTCTTACTATGTGCATGTCCCTTGTATTACAATGTCCTGTTTGACCCACCATGAGTGCCGTGGGCCAGGGACTTCATGAAGCCCCATTTTCACTGCAGAGGCCTGATATGGGTATCCTGTCCACTCTGTCTCAGTTTTTATTATGGGGAAGTCTTCTAGTTTTTATTATGGGGAAGTGATACAACACTGCCTCCCTCTTCTATAGGTCACCCTCCACAGCCAGGATGTTCCTGTGCTCCCTGGCGACCTCATTGGTTTACAGCATGATGCTGGCCCAGGTACCCTCCTACACTGTTCCCTGGCTTCCAGCTGTCCTGGCCAAGCCCTGTACCTTTCAACCAATGCCTCAGATTGGATGACCAACCTGCCTATCCATCTCGAAGAAGCTTGGGCTGGCCCTGTCTGCTCCCTACAGCTGCTTTTGGTCACAGAGCAGCTTACCCCACTGCTGGGCCATGGGCCTAATCCTGGATTACAGCATCCTGGGCACTATGAGATCCGGGCTACAGTGGAGAACAGCGTATTCAGGCAAAACCTGTCCTGCAGCTTCAGTGTGGTCTCTCCAGTAGCTGGGCTGAGAGTCATTTACCCTGTTCCTCTTGACGGCCATATCTATGTGCCAACCAATGGCTCAGTCTTGGTGCTTCAGGTAGATTCTGGTGCTAATGCCACTGCCACAGTTCAGTGGCTTGGGGGCAATATTAGTGCTCCCTTTGAGGATGCCTGCCCTCCTGAGGTGGATTTTCTCAAGCAAGATTGCACTGAAGAGGCCAATGGCACCCTGTTCTCAGTGTTGGTGTTGCCCAGGCTCAAGGAGGGGGATCATGCAGTGGAGATTGTGGCACAAAATGGAGCCAGCCAGGCCAACCTCAGCCTGAGGGTGACAGCTGAAGAGCCTATCCGTGGCCTTCGTGCTGTGCCAAGCCCCGAGGCCCGAGTGCTACAGGGCATTCTGGTGGTAAGTCTGCCCTACAGCCCAGCCCTCTAAATGGTAAGAACAGGAAGCCTCGTCCCCACTGAGGAAGGACGACCTTCAGGTGTTTTCTAGGGATGAGAGTGTCTATTGCATGATTTCCAGTGGGACCTGTTGGGGAGCCCTTGCCTACTTAGTGATTATATATCTCCTTAGTGGTGCTGGGCATGGAACCTAGGGTCTCATGCGCAGTAGACAGGTTCTATTGCTGTGAGCTACACCTGAGCCCCATTTAACAATATGTAAGTTACTGAAGGTCACAGTTAGAACATCTGTTCTAAAGACTCAGATGTTCCTGCTCTTCAGATTTCAGGAAGCACTTCATTGCGCTTGCCCCCACCCTTCCCTGAGCCTCCACGAGTCCCCATGTGTTTCTGGGCCATCTGCAGTGCTTGTAGCTTCATGTGCCTGTTGAAATGGGATCTGAAAGCTCAAGATCTAGATAGCTACTTTAGTACCCTAAGGGGATGGCATTGTTCTCATCTGGGGTGTGCCCACCCTAGCACCAGCAGTCAGTCATTTAAGGGCCGTTTCTGTCCATCTCTCATGCCTTGTCCAGTTGTATGCTATGGCTTCCCCTGTGGATATACCTGCTCTGCTTTGACCTGGGTCAACCTCCAAGGCTGAGGCCCATTGAAATTCAAATGTTTTTCCAAAAGATTACCCACCTGAAAAGGAAGCTTATGAGGACTGGCTCAGTCAGGATGACTGTGTTGCTGATGCTAGGTCCACTTCACAGATGCAGGGATTGAGGGAGAGGTCAAAGTGTAATTAAGACCACTTGGCTGTAAATTAGAGAGGTGTCCTTGACACTGGCTGTCAGTACCCAAGCTTCACAACCATACTATATAGCTCCTAAGCCAACATGGTTCTGGGTACTTCCTTGTCCTCCTTTTACCTGGGTGCCTTGTAGTCAGGGTTCAGCCAGTAGACCCCCTTGGCTACCCTGCACCACATACAGAATTCTTCAGTAAGTCTGAGGGGGACAGATGGGACCAGGAGCAGAGTCAGCTTTAGGCTGGAACAAAATCATAGCTTTGGCCAATGTCATGTCCTCTCCCTAGCGGTACAGCCCCATGGTGGAGGCTGGCTCGGATGTGGCCTTCCGGTGGACTATTGATGATAAACAGTCCCTGACTTTCCACAACACTGTCTTCAATGTAATATACCAGAGTGCTGCTGTCTTCAAGCTCTCGGTAGGCAGTGGCCTGTGGAGGGAGGCATGGGGTCCTGGGATATCGGGGTGCTCACTTTTGCCTTCTGTTCTGCTTTGCTTTGCCCCTGAGGACCCTGCCGCAGCTGTGGGTGAGTGTGGGGAGGCTGCTGAGTCGGGGCTCGAGGCCTTTCACCCATTGGTCTATCCTTGCTGCCTCTGGGCAATACCCACTGATGCCTGTCTCCTCAGCTGACAGCCTCTAACCATGTGAGCAACATCACCGTGAACTACAATGTCACTGTGGAGCGGATGAACAAGATGCATGGGCTGTGGGTATCTGCAGTGCCGGCTGTGTTACCCCCCAATACCACATTGGCACTGACAGGTGGTGTGCTGGTGGATTCAGCGGTGGAGGTGGCCTTCCTGTAAGTGCTTCTGGGCCTAGCTGAACGGGGCCTGGCTTGGGGATGGCATCAGGTTAGAGCTTCAACTTCCTCCTTTATGGGGAGTCCTAGTGGGTAGGACCATGTGGGGGCCAGAGGTCTTGGTATGGTACCTTGAACCCATGAACCAGGAAAGAGTGATTGTAGATGTTCATTCAGAACTAGGGGGTACCCTGTCTACTCATCTTGCTTGCTCACTATCTGCCTGCTGCCCTGGCAGGTGGAACTTTGGGGATGGGGAGCAGGTACTCCGCCAGTTCAAGCCTCCATACGACGAGTCCTTCCAGGTTCCAGACCCCACAGTGGCCCAGGTGCTGGTGGAACACAATACCACGCACATTTACACTACCCCAGGTAAGGGTTGGGGCCACTGCCTTTCAGATCCTGAGTTTGAACAGCCTACCTTTGGGTATGCCAGCCCATATTACTCTCACTTTGATCCGGCCCGGGTTGGAGTAAGGCCCTTACTTGGATAAAGGAGGGGCACCCACACATCAAGGGAGGATTGGAGTTGACAGGGTCCCTGAGGCCTCAATTTAAAATTTCCAGGAATGGGGTCCTCTAGTCTCCAACTATCAGCCTTTTAGGGAGAATAAGATGGGGGTCATTGTTTAATTGCAAAACCGCCTGAGGCTGCACACTGTAGCAGCCCCACTCCCCACTTGGCATATGATACTCATGCTATATTCTCACTACTGCTGGGCTGGTATTCGCTTGCACGTTCAGCCTTTATGCAGCTGTGCTTAGAAATGGTCCTATCCATTTTCTTGCACATTATGGACTCTTGGGAGCTCTGCCCCGTCCATGCCTGGGTGTGAACACTGTGTCCATGCAGTGACAGGTGCTTGGTGGGGCTCTGTGACTAGGGAGTCCCACTTGGGCCTGTCTTTACAGGTGAGTACAACCTGACCGTCCTTGTGTCCAATACCTATGAGAATCTGACGCAGCAGGTGACAGTGAGTGTGCGCACTGTTCTCCCCAATGTGGCTATTGGCATGAGCAGCAACATCTTGGTGGCCGGCCGACCCATCACCTTTTCCCCATATCCGCTGCCCTCAGCTGATGGTGTCCTATATACGTGGGACTTTGGGGATGGCTCACCTGTCCTATTACAGAGCCAACCAGTACTCAACCATACCTACAGCATGACGGGCACTTACAGAATCACCTTGGAGGTTAACAACACAGTGAGCAGTGTGGCAGCACATGCAGACATCCATGTCTTCCAGGAGTTGCATGGCCTGACTGTGTATTTGAGCCCATCTGTGGAACAGGGAGCCCCCATGGTAGTCAGTGCTTCTGTGGAGTCAGGTGACAACATTACATGGACATTTGACATGGGAGATGGCACAGTGTTCACAGGCCCTGAGGCTACAGTACAACATGTATACCTGCGGGCCCAGAACTTCACAGTGACAGTAGGAGCAGCCAGCCCTGCTGGCCACTTGTCCCAGAGCCAGCATGTGCAAGTGTTTGTCCTGGAGGTATTACGCATAGAGCCCTCTACCTGCATTCCCACACAGCCCAGTGCCCAGCTTATGGCCCATGTCACTGGGGACCCTGTCCATTACCTCTTTGATTGGACTTTTGGGGATGGTTCCTCTAACGTGACTGTCCGTGGACATCCATCAGTGACACACAACTTCACTCGGAGTGGCATATTCCCACTGGCATTGGTTTTGTCAAGCCATGTGAACAAGGCACATTATTTTACCAGCGTCTGTGTGGAACCTGAGATACATAACATCACCCTGCAGCCTGAGAGGCAGTTTGTGAAACTGGGGGATGAAGCCTGGCTGGTTGCCTGTTCTTGGCCCCCGTTTCCGTACCGATATACCTGGGACTTTGGCACCGAAGACACTACTCACACTCAAACTGGGGGCTCTGAAGTGACATTTATCTACCGAGAACCAGGCTCCTACTTGGTGATAGTCACTGTGTCCAACAACATCTCTTCTACCAATGACTCTGCTTATGTGGAGGTACAGGAGCCTGTGTTAGTCACTGGCATCAGGATCAATGGCTCCCGTGTGCTAGAGCTGCAGCAGCCTTACCTGTTCTCAGCCATGGGCAATGGGAGCCCTGCCACCTACATGTGGGAACTAGGAGATGGCAGCCAGCATGAGGGTCCTGAGGTCACCCATATCTACAGCAGCACTGGTGATTTCATTGTCAGGGTGTCTGGCTGGAATGAGGTGAGCCGCAGTGAGGCCCAACTCAATGTCACCGTAAAACAGCGTGTGCGGGGTCTCACCATAAACGCCAGCCGCACAGTGGTGCCCCTGAATGGCAGTGTGAGCTTTAGCACCTCGTTGGAAGTGGGCAGTGATGTGCATTACTCCTGGGTGCTCTGTGACAGATGCACACCCATTCCAGGCGGCCCCACTATTTCCTACACCTTCCGCTCTGTGGGCACGTTCAATATTATTGTCACAGCTGAGAATGAGGTGGGTTCTGCCCAGGACAGCATCTTCATCTATGTTCTGCAGCTCATCGAGGGGCTGCAGGTGGTGGGGGGCAATAGTGGCTGCTGCTTCCCTACCAACTACACACTGCAGCTGCAAGCCACAGCTAGGGATGGTACCAACATCTCCTACAGCTGGACAGCCCAGCAGGATGGCGGCCTCACTCTCTTCGGCAGTGGCAAGAGCTTTTCTCTCACTGCACTTAAAGCTAGCACCTACTATGTCCAGCTTAGGGCCACTAACATGTTGGGCAGTGCCTCAGCCAACCGTACTATAGACTTTGTGGAGCCTGTGGAGAGTCTGATTCTATCTGCATCCCCCAATCCAGCTGCTGTCAACACGAGTCTCACCCTTGGTGCTGAATTGGCTGGTGGAAGTGGTGTTGTTTACACTTGGTACCTGGAGGAGGGGCTGAGATGGGAGACCTTCATGCCATCCACTACCCATACCTTTGCTACACCTGGCCTGCACTTGGTCAGAGTCACAGCTGAGAACCAGTTGGGCTCAGTCAATGCCACAATTGAAGTGGCCATACAGGTGCCTGTGGGTGGCCTGAACATCAAAACCAGTGAGCCAGAGAGCATCTTTGTGGCAGCTGGCTCCACTGTACCCTTCTGGGGTCAGCTGGCCGAAGGTACCAATGTGACTTGGTGCTGGACCTTGCCAGGTGGTAGTAAGTACAGCCAGGACATTGCTGTGCGCTTCCCCACTGCTGGCAACTTTTCTCTGCAGCTTAATGCTTCCAATGCAGTCAGTTGGGTCTCAGCCATGTACAATCTCACAGTAGAAGAGCCCATTGTGAGCCTGGTGCTGTGGGCCAGCAGCAAGGTGGTAGCACCTGGGCAGCCAGTCCACTTTCAAATCTTGCTGGCAGCTGGCTCTGCTGTTACTTTCCGACTTCAGGTTGGCGGGTCTGTCCCTGAGGTGCTCCCTAGTCCCCACTTCTCCCACAGCTTCTTTCGGGTTGGAGACCATATGGTGAATGTGCAGGCTGAGAACCATGTGAGCCGTGCCCAGGCACAGGTTCGCATCTTAGTGCTGGAGGCTGTTGTGGGGCTGCAGGTACCCAACTGCTGTGAGCCGGGCATGGCCACAGGCACTGAGAAGAACTTCACAGCCCGGGTGCAGCGGGGTTCCCGAGTTGCCTATGCCTGGTATTTTTCCTTGCAAAAGGTTCAAGGTGACTCGTTGGTTATTTTATCTGGCCGTGATGTTGCGTACACGCCTGTGGCTGCAGGGTTACTAGAGATCCATGTGCGTGCCTTCAATGAACTGGGCGGTGTGAACCTCACACTCATGGTGGAAGTCCAAGATATCATCCAGTATGTAACACTTCAAAGTGGCCGCTGCTTTACCAACCGCTCAGCCAGGTTCCAGGCTGCTACAAGTCCCAGTCCCCGGCGTGTAATCTATCACTGGGACTTTGGGGATGGGACTCCAATACAGGAAACAGAAGAATCCTGGGCTGACCACTACTACCTGCATCCTGGGGACTACCATGTAGAGGTGAATGCTACAAACCTAGTGAGTTTTTTCGTGGCCCAGGTCACAGTGACTGTCCAGGTGCTGGCCTGCAGGGAGCCTGAAGTGGAAGTAGCGCTGCCTCTCCAGGTGTTGATGCGGCGTTCCCAGCGCAACTACCTGGAGGCCCATGTTGATCTACGCAACTGTGTCTCCTACCAGACTGAGTATCGATGGGAGGTATATCGTACTGCCAGCTGCCAACGGCCAGGACGCATGGCTCAAATGGTACTGCCTGGTGTGGATGTGAGCCGGCCCCAGCTGGTGGTGCCACGGCTGGCACTGCCTGTGGGCCACTACTGCTTTGTGTTCGTGGTTTCATTTGGGGACACACCATTGGCACAGAGCATCCAGGCCAATGTGACAGTGGCTGCTGAGCGTCTGGTGCCCATCATTGAAGGTGGCTCCTACCGAGTGTGGTCAGACACACAGGACCTGGTGCTGGATGGGAGCAAGTCCTATGACCCAAATCTGGAGGATGGTGATCAGACACCACTCAACTTCCATTGGGCTTGCGTGGCTTCAACACAGGTCAGCCATGGGGACTTAGGGTAACAGTCCTCCCTGCCTCATCTATCTCATTTGTTTCATGTCTACTAAGTGCCTAGCACTTGGGTTATTCCTGGGGTGGGTCTCAGGCCCAGCATAAAAAAGGTTTTCTAAGCTAGGCTCTGCCTTGAGGATGGTTAACAACTTTGTGCCCATTTCCCTATTTGCTGTCACAGAGTGAGATAGGTGGCTGCATGCTGAACTTTGGGCCCCGTGGGAGCAGTGTGGTTACCATCCCCCTGGAACGCCTAGAAGCTGGTGTAGAATATACCTTCAACCTCATAGTGTGGAAAGCAGGTCGGAGGGAAGAAGCCACCAACCAGACGGTGGGTCGCACCCCAACTCCTCCAGTGTATCCTCATGCCAGGACAGTACCAGTTTCAACCTGGTGTTTTTCAGTCCTGGCTGTAGTATCCCCTGGGGCTATGAGTTCTCTAACCTACTGCTGATTTTGATAAATGATCAAACTCAGCATTGCTTCTATCTGAAAATCCAGGACACAGCAGCTTAGTAGTGTGAAATTTGAGAGTTCAGGTTAGCATGGTGGAACTCCTGTCATCCCAGCACTTTGAGAGTGGAGGCAGGAAGACTGGGAATTCTAATCTCACCAACACAACGTAACCTGTGTCTGAAAACCAAAACAAAATCTGAAGTCATACAAGTACCCTGCTTTGTGAAAAATGAACTTTATGCTGTCAGCATGAAAGGCAAGTAATGAGAAAGCAAGGCCCTTGCCTACCTAGGCGGCAGCAGCTGTCCACATAGCATGGGCCTTGCTTCTGGGGCCAGTGAGTCTGTTCTTGCTTTCAGACTTCTTCCCTGGACCTCCATAAGGGTAAGGACCACTTCTGTTGCAGGCCAATGAGTCCTGCCAGTGTGTGTGGAGGTTGTGCTGGGCAATTCTGATGCCTCGGAGGGGAATTGTCTAATCCCCAGCACTAAGCCTTCTCAGGTAACCTACTTAGTAAAGTCTTCCAAGGAAGAGGACACTTAGTAGGTCCTGCCTCACTGAGCTGTTTCAGGGCCCACTCAGGTCAGCCAGCATCTCTGGGACAGAGCTGTGTAAAAAACAACCAACCTTGACTTCCTGGATGCTCTGTTTCCATCGGTGGGTGCCCATGCTTCCTCCTGCCAGGCCAGCAAGGCCCTGACTGACACCACTCACATGCCCTTCTGGATTTAGCTAGTTAGCTTACTTTCTTCACTCCAGCCCAGAGGTACAACCTAGAATTTGGGCCAAATGGGAGTGACCTGGTCCAGGAAGCTTTCCCAGCATACACAGAGTGTGGTGCTTCCCTGTGACATGCTTGTCCCTTCCAGGTGCTGATCAGAAGTGGCCGGGTACCCATTGTGTCCCTTGAGTGTGTGTCCTGCAAGGCACAAGCTGTGTATGAAGTGAGCCGCAGTTCCTATGTGTACTTGGAGGGTCACTGCCACAACTGCAGCAGGGGCTCCAAGCAAGGGGTAAGTAGCCATTGTTAGATGGCAAGAGTCCTGGGGAGGTGTCCAGGGGAGGTGTCCAGGACACCACTCTCACCATGTCCTCCGTGCTTCTGTCACGCAGCGCTGGGCAGCTCGCACTTTCAGCAATAAGACTCTGGTGCTGAATGAGACAACAACATCCACGGGTAGCACTGGCATGCATCTGGTAGTCCGGCCGGGTGCACTGCGTGATGGGGAGGGCTACATCTTCACACTCACTGTGCTGGGCCACTCAGGGGAGGAAGAGGGCGGTGCCTCAATCCGCCTCTCGCCCAACCGTCCCCCACTCGGAGGCTCCTGCCGCCTATTCCCGTTGGATTCTGTTCGTGGCCTCACCACTAAGGTTCACTTCGAATGCACAGGTGAGTGTGGATTACCTGGAGATGCTGCTCTGGGCCTGGACTCTGTGCTGATGCTATTGTCCATAGGTTGGCATGATGCAGAAGACGGTGGAGCCCCACTGGTATATGCCCTATTGCTGAGGCGCTGTCGTCAGAGCTATTGTGAGAATTTCTGCATCTATAAGGGTAGTCTCTCCACCTATGGGGCTGTCCTGCCTCCTGGATTCCAGCCCCTTTTTGTGGTGAGCCTGGCTGTGGTTGTACAAGACCAGCTGGGTGCTGCTGTTGTTGCACTCAACAGGTGAGCTGAACCCTGGGGAGGGAACACAAGCTGACCACCACCTACTTACAGTCTACTTCCACTCTCTAGGTCTTTGACCATTGTCCTACCAGAACCCACTGGAAATCCTGCAGACCTCATACCCTGGCTGCACAGCCTGACTGCCAGTGTGCTGCCTGGGCTCCTGAAGCAGGCTGACCCTCAGCATGTCATCGAGTACTCTTTAGCCCTCATTACTGTGCTCAATGAGGTCAGTGCGTGTGGACTGAAAAGGATCCCTCACATGTGCTCCATGGTTGGGTTCAAACCAGTGAAGTTCCCTAATGTCTTGGAATGCCAAGTTCTACCCTCAGCCCTTACCAAGGTCACCTTACCCACAGTACTGTCTTGATACCCTGAGTCTTGTACGTGACCTGAATTATCCTTGATCTTTAAATCCCTGCACATGCCTCATAACTCTACTCCAGAACCTTTCCCAGATATCACAGGGAGGCCTGTCCTCTCATGGTTCTCCTATGTTCCCTGCCTCCTTCAGTATGAGCAGGCCTCAGGTGTGGTGTCAGAGCCCAACCTTGAGCAGCAGCTTCGAGCCCAAATGCGTAAGAACATCACAGAGACCCTGATCTCCCTGCGGGTCAACACTGTGGATGACATCCAGCAGATCACTGCTGCATTAGCCCAGTGCATGGTAAGACAGATAAATGCAGCCTTCTACACCATGCACAACCCTGTGTGCATGAGTGCACATACGTACAGCATGAGTGAGGGCTTTGAGACTAGGTGTTTTCCACAGGCTGTGCCAGTTTTCTTCATCCACACTGTTGTCTCCCAGGATGAACCCATGTGCTCTTCTGATGTCTTAATGGTATCCCCAGATAGAAAGAGTAGTTCAGGTGTGTGTGCCTTCTCATCAGACCTGTCATCATGCCCCATTTAACTAGACTTACCTGACATGGCCTTCCGACCTATGAGGTGTAAATTTTCCAAGCTATAGACTTGCAAGCCGAGTGGGCCATAACTGATGGGAAAGGCATTTGGTCAGGGTCGGAATCAGTAAAGGGGGCCAGGATAATAATCAGGTCATCAGAGGACAAAGATTCCGAGAGCTCTTGGTAGAGGTCATTGTCAGCATGTGGTTTTCTATACCCTGAGTGTATCTAGCTATGAGCTTACCCAGGCCCTTAGCATGTGCCTTACTTTTTAGCTATGGAAACAGATAGTTGGGGTGATCAGTATATAGGCCACAGGAAGAACGTGGCTGCATCCTGGGGTTCAGAGGAGCCATAGAAGTCTTAGCAGGGAATGCCTAGAAGATTTGCATCCAGGCAGGTGCTCAGTGCAGGGTTAGAGGCAGGAAGCTGCCTCCAATTCCAGCCAGTATGAGAAGGCAGAGCCATTCAGTTGTGTGTGGGTGGAACGCATGGATGTCGTAAGTCTGTGCCCTGTCGGTGGTTCTAGATGCCATGCTGATTTTCCTTGTAGGTGTCCAGCAGGGAGCTTATGTGTCGTTCATGCCTGAAGAAGATGCTGCAGAAGCTGGAGGGCATGATGCGCATCTTGCAAGCTGAAACCACTGAGGGCACCTTGACACCCACCACCATTGCTGACAGCATTCTCAATATCACAGGTGCACAAGCTGCCCCTCCCACCTTCTGGCCTCCTCCAGTTCTTACCAGTTCTTCCTAACACCTCTCACCTCTTCTGCCTGTCCCAGGTGACCTCATCCACCTGGCCAGCTTGGACATTCAGGGCCCACAGCCCTTGGAGCTAGGGGCAGAGCCCCCCTCCCTGATGGTGGCATCCAAGGCCTACAACCTCTCATCAGCCCTCATGTGCATCCTCATGCGTTCCCGAGTGCTCAATGAGGAGCCTCTGACTCTTGCAGGCGAGGAGATTGTGGCCCTGGGCAAGCGCTCAGACCCACTCAGCCTTCTATGTTATGGCAAAGCCTTGGGGCCCAGCTGTCACTTCTCCATTCCTGAGGCCTTCAGTGGGGCCCTGTCGAACCTTAGTGATGTGGTGCAGCTCATCTTCCTTGTGGATTCCAACCCCTTTCCCTTTGGCTACATTAGCAACTACACAGTCTCCACCAAAGTGGCATCTATGGCATTCCAGACGCAGACTGGTACCCAGATCCCTATCGAGCAGTTGGCTGCAGAACGTGCCATCACAGTGAAGGTGCCAAACAACTCAGACCAGGCTGCCCAGCGCTCCCACAATCCTGTGGGTTCTACCATTGTACAGCCTCAGACCTCAGTCAGTGCTGTGGTCACTGCAGACAACAGCAACCCTCAAGCTGGGCTGCATCTAAGGATCACTTACACAGTGCTTAACGGTGGGTGTCAGGGGTGGGCACATGACCTGCCTGCCTTTCTTCTGTCCTTGTCCCTGGGGAGAGGGTATTCATGCAAGTAGCATTCAATTTGCAGTCACTGGTCCTTGGGGTCTGGCTAATACTCAGTTTTCCTGTTGCCCTGGTTCCATAAAGCCCACATACCTGTGGCCACAGAGAAGCATGTGTTGACTTCTGCATGGAATTTCCTGTAGTCCTCTGCTTAGATGGCCCTTAAGCCCCGTGGCAACAACTCGTAGGGTATCCTTGGGGTGATGACCTTTTTGGTGGCTGTCTGATACTGTGTATGTTGCCCCCAGAGCGATATCTGTCTGAGGAGCCTGAGCCCTATTTGGCTGTGTACTTGCACTCGGTGTCCCAGCCCAATGAGTACAACTGCTCGGCCAGTAGGAGGATCAGCCTGGAGGTGCTAGAGGGTGCTGACCACAGGCTCTACACCTTCTTCATTGCCCCAGGGTAAGTGCCTCCCACCAGAACCACAGAAATGGGTGTTGCAGAGAGGAAGGAGGTGGCAGAAGGGTGAATGTAACTTGGTCCGCATTAGTGACAGGTGTGTGGACTTTACTGAACCAGGGAACAGGAAGGCTAGCCATGGCACCTGGCAGTCAGAATCTGGCTGTGACACTGCTCTGACCCTTTTAGAACTGGGACCTTGGACAGGAGTTACTACCTGAACCTGACCAGCCATTTCCACTGGTCTGCACTGGAGGTGTCTGTGGGCCTGTATACATCCCTGTGCCAGTACTTCAGTGAGGAGATGATGATGTGGAGAACTGAGGGGATTGTACCCCTGGAAGAGACCTCACCCAGCCAGGCTGTCTGCCTCACCCGCCATCTCACTGCCTTTGGTGCCAGCCTTTTTGTGCCTCCCAGCCATGTCGAGTTCATCTTTCCTGTGAGTAATGCCTCTGCTCCTGGATCCCTTTCATATTGAGAGGGCCTCCTGATTCCATCTTTAGAAACGAAAGGAGCATGAGCTGAAGCCACCTGTACCCTTCTTCCCAGGAACCATCTGCAAGTATTAACTATATTGTCCTCCTGACGTGTGTCATATGCCTGGTGACCTATGTGGTCATGGCTATGATCCTGCGCAAGCTGGACCAGCTGGATGTTAGCCGTGTCCGTGTCATCCCATTCTGTGGGAAGGGGGGCCGCTTCAAATATGAAATACTTGTTAAGACCGGCTGGAGCCGAGGTTCAGGTAAGGAGAGGGGTGATTGGGTGGGAACGTGGAGTCTACCCTGGTCTAGACCCTCTGGCCTCGATCCTGGACCCTGTCAGGGAGATTATGGAGACGGGTATCACAAAGCAAGTGCTCAGTACTCAAAAATGGAAATAAGGACATACCTTGGAGATGAGAAAACAGCAAGTACGCATTGTGGGGTAGCTCAGTGGCAGGACAGTGGCCTAGGAGGTACAGGCCCTGGGTTTCATCCACAGTACTGCACAAATACAAAGAGAAATTTACATTAATTTGTCTTTCCTGAGAAAGACAACAGGTCCAAGAGCCAAGAAGGTGCACCTCACTCTGCAGAGCAGCCTCGTACTCAAGTCCAAACTGCACCATTGTAGTTGCTCTGCAGCCCTTCTTTAATGTTTCCTTCTCTATTGGCTGGGGGCAGGGGGCAGACTCGTTGTGTAGCTCTGGCTGGTTTGGAACTCCCTGTGTAGACCACGCTGGCCTCACAAATATCCACCTGCCTGTGCTGTGGATTAAAGGATAAAGGTGGGCTGGAGAGATGACTCAGCAATTAAGAACACTGATTGCTCTTCCAGAGGTCCTGAGTTCAATTCCCAACAACCACATGGGAGCTCACAACCATCTATAATGAGATCTGATGCCCTCTTCTGGTGTGTGTGTAGACAGTGACAATGTACTCATACAAATAAAATAAATAAATCTTTAAAAAAAAAAAAAGGATAAAGGTGTGCACTGCCATGCCCAGCTGATGCTTATTGTCCACAGTAAGACTCATTATTGGGGCTGCAAAGATGGCTCAACAGGTAAAGGTACTTACCATCACACCTGGCAGCCTGAGTTTGGTTCCTAGGCCCCATAAGCTGAAAGAAGAAAACAGACCTTATGGTTAACTGTAGCTTGTACTCAATAAGTAAAATGCAATAAACAGAACAAACCAAAAAAACCCAAAGTGCTAGCTGGCAATGGGAGCACACCCCTTTAATCCCAGCACTTGGGAGGCAGAGGCAGGAGGATCTCTTTGAGTTCGAGGCCAGCCTGGTCTACAGAGTGAGTTCCAGGACAGCCTAGGGCTCCCTGGAGGAATCTGTCTCAAAAAACAAACAAACAAACAAAAAAAAAACCTAAACCAAACAAAATAAAAAATTTCAAGTCAAGGTATTTAGATGGGTATGGAGCCTCATGCATTTAATCCCAGCAGACAGGAGACAGAGGCAGGTGGACACTGTAAGTTCGAGACCAGCCTGACCTATATAGGAAATTTCAGGCCAGCCAGAGTTACATAGTAAAATCCTCTCTCAAAATTTTAGGAAAAAAAAAAAGTTAAAAAAAATAATAAAAGCTCACTGTTTATGTAGACTGGAAAAATGGGTTGTAAAGGCACTTGACCAAACCTGAATTCAATTTCTGGGATCCACATAATGGAAGGAAAGAACCAACTCCTACAAGTTACCTTCTGACCTCCATAAGTAAGCTGAGACACAAATGCCTCCCAAAAAAGGCGGGGTTTTGCTTTTTTCTTGTCTTGTACAATACATCCTGACTGCAGCCTCCCTTCCCTCCACTCCTCCCAGTTCCCCCTCCACCTACCCTCTCCTTCACATCCACTGTTTCCATCCCTCCATTTCCTGTCAGAAAAAAGCAGGCCTGCCGAGCATATCAGCTAAACATGGTATAAGATATAGTAAGACCAGGCACAAACCTCATATCACAGCTGGGTGAGACATCCCAGTAGGAGGGAAAGGGTCCCCAGAGCAGGCAAGAGTCAGACAGCCCCATCCCCACTGTTAGGAGTCGCACACAAACCCCAAATTAAACAACCACAATATATGCAGAGGACCTAGTGCAGACCCATGCAGGCTCTGTGAATGCTGCTGCAGTCTCTGGGAGCCCCTGGGAGCCCTGCTTAGTTGATTCTGTGGGCTGTACTCTCCAGGTGTCTGGCTCTGGTCTCTGCATCTGCTTGCTCCATCAGCTCTGCCTAGTGTCTGGATGTGGGTCTCTGCATCTGCTCCATCAGCTCTGCCTAGTGTCTGGCTCTGGTCTCTGCATCTGCTTGCTCCATCAGCTCTGCCTAATGTCTGGCTCTGGTCTCTGCATCTGCTTGCTCCATCAGCTCTGCCTAGTGTCTGGCTCTGGTCTCTGCATCTGCTCCATCAGCTCTGCCTAGTGTCTGACTCTGGTCTCTGCATCTGCTCCATCAGCTCTGCCTAGTGTCTGGCTCTGGGTCTCTGCATCCGCTCTATCAGCTCCTGAGGAGGCCGCCCTGATAGTGACTGGGCTAGGCGTGGATCTATGTGCATGAGTGGGTTTGTTTTGTTTTTATTCAAAGGTATTAAGGATATTAATATTTCCCCAACATTTCATTTAAAATTCACAAACCTGGCTGGACAGTGGAGGTGCACTAGGTGTCCTAGCACTTGGGACACAGAGGCAGGTGGATCTCTAAGTGTGAGGCTAGCTTGGTCTACAGAGCAAGTTCCAGGATAATCAGAGCTACACAGAGAAACCTGTCTTAGGGGGAAAAGTTTACAAGCTTGGGCTTCATTTTCCAAACACATCCAGACATATGAACACACCCTGGGAGTGAAAGTACTTTGGTTGCTTTAGAATCTTCAAATATTGTGAACGCAGCTATTCCAGTGACTTCTGAGATGGAGTAGGCTCTGTCAAGTGACATACTCCAAGTTCAGATTGACTTTCAACATTTTCTGTTTGCTGTGAATGTTATGAAGTGTCCTGAGGAGTTCTTTGGAAAGCTCTCACCAGCATCTGCAGAGACAGCCCACTCTTTTTTTTTTAACAACTTCCCTTGTTTACATGGAAAGTCTCTTTCTCTTTTCTGACAAAATCCAAGGCAAGAGCTTTTTTTTTTTTTTTTTTTTTTTTTTTGGTGTTCCGAGACAGGGTTTCTCTGTGTTGCCCTGGCTGTCCTGGAACTCACTCTGTAGCCCAGGCTGGCCTTGAACTCAGAGATCCGCCTGCCTCTGCCTCCCAAGTGCTGGGATTAAAGGCGTGTGCCACCACCGCCCGGCAAGAGCTTTTACTTCAACAATTTTGTTTATTTTTTATTCTAATTTTATTTCCAATGTTGCCACTTTTCACTCAAGGTATGTGTGTGCTTGAGATGGAGCGCCGCCCCAACCCCACCAGTTTATCTCTTTGCCATGCTTTTGTTATTGCTGCCAGTTCTCTCTTCTGAGTGCCTAGTTTCAAAAGTTGTGAATTCATCTATAGAGAAAAGGAGACTCCCTAGCTGTATAGCTGTTGTCTGTGCGACTGAACTGTGAGGAGGCCTGGCTACTAGTGATATAGATCCTATCACTTGATAGGCTGGCAAGGTTTATGGTCCTGGCTATTAGAAACCATGCTACTGTGGGCTTGGTGTTTGTTAACAAATTTAGGAAACTGAGATGTGTGTCTGTTTGAACTATGCATGCTGGACCTGGTGGTGTAGGCCTGTGATCCCAGCTACTTGGGAGGCTGAGGCAGAGGGATCACAAATTCAAGCAAGTTTGTGCAACTTAGTCAAATTCTGTATTAAAATAAAATGCTTTTTAAAATGGTTAGGATGGCCAGGCAGTGGTGGCGTATGCCTTTAATCCCAGTACTTGGGAGGCAGAGGCAGGCGGATTTCTGAGTTCGAGACCAGCCTGATTTACAGAGTGAGTTCCAGGACAGCCAGAGCTACACAGAGAAACCCTACCTCAGGGAAAAAAAAAAAAAAAAAAAAGCCAAAAAAAAAAAAAAAACTAAAATGGCTAGGATGGATCTACATAGCCCTGGCTTCAGACTGCATCACTATAAAAGTAAAAATTTAAAACCTGTTTAAAGCTAAAGCTAAGGACTGCCTGTTTGTGGGCAATCAGCTGACCCCTATAAGTTTTGTATGCAGTGACTAGCACACCTAGAGTTCTCTGCCTTCTAGGCACCACGGCTCACGTCGGCATCATGTTGTATGGAGAGGACAACCGTAGTGGTCACCGCCACTTAGATGGGGACAGAGCCTTTCATCGAAACAGCCTGGACATCTTCCAGATTGCCACCCAGCACAGCCTGGGCAGCGTGTGGAAGATCCGAGTGTGGCATGACAACAAAGGTCTGGGTGCTAGCTGGTGCCACCCCTGCATCCTACCAGCCTGCGTCAGTCCTCACTGAGGTACTTCTCTCCACAGGGCTCAGCCCTGCCTGGTTCCTGCAGCATGTCATCGTCCGGGACTTACAGAGTGCCCGCAGCACCTTCTTTTTGGTCAATGACTGGCTGTCTGTGGAGACTGAGGCCAACGGGGGCCTAGTGGAGAAGGAGGTGCTTGCAGCAAGTAAGAGTGCCACCTGCTGAAGTGGAGACAGGGAGCAGGGGATGCTTCCCTGCTCTAACTCTCTCTTAAATCTTTCCAGATGAAGCTGCCTTGTGGCAGTTCCAGCGGCTCCTAGTGGCCGAACTGCAGAGAGGTTTCTTTGACAAGCATATCTGGCTCTCCATATGGGACAGGCCACCTCGTAGCCGGTTCACTAGAGTCCAGAGGGTTACCTGCTGCGTCCTCCTCCTCTGCCTGTTCCTGGCTGCCAATGCTGTGTGGTATGGAGTCGTTGGAGATACCACCTACAGGTAGGTCCTGTGAGCTTTGCTGGTCCCCTGGCTGGCTTCCTCCTACTCTTCTCTCTAACTTGTTCATTCTTTCTCTCTCACCGCAGCATGGGTCCTGTGTCCAGTCTGATCTCTCCAAGTGTCGACACAGTCGCTATTGGCCTTGTGTCCAGTGTGGTAGTCTACCCTGTCTATTTGGCTGTCCTGTTCCTCTTCCGGATGTCTCGGAGTAAGGTAGGCTGAGTAAGGGCCTCAGAACTCTTAGGTCAAGAGTATGGTTTCGCTGGCGGTGGTGACACACACCTTTAATCCCAGCACTTGGGAGGCAAAGGTAGGCAGATTTCTGAGTTCGAGGCCAGCCTGGTCTACAGAGTGAGTTCCAGGACAGCCAGGGCTACACAGAGAAACCCTGTCTCAAAAAAAAAAAAAAAAAAAAAAAAAAAAAAAAAAAAAAAAAAAAAAACCAAAAAAAAAAAAAAAAAACAAAGAGTATGGTTTCTGTTGTTCTTTGTGGTAGCCAGAGGAAAAAAAAATCCAGAAACCAAAAATTATTCTTTGAAAGGGTAGACAGAACTGATAAGCCATCAGCTAGAGTGACCAAAGGGGAAGAGACTCAAATTACCAAAGATGAATTAGAGGAGAAATAGATGGGGCTAGAAGCAAATTCCATGAGCAGCTAGCTATATACCAACAGATTAAAGAACCTAGAAGAAGCAGTTGATTGCTAGAAAGACACAGATCGCCCAAGTCAATTCAAAAAGAACTCAAGTAGCTAGGTGATGGTGGCACACACCTTTAGTCCCAGAGGCAGGTAGATTTTTGAGTTCAAAGCCAGCTTGCTCTACAGAGCAAGCTCCAGGACACCCAGGGCTACACAGAGAAACCCTGTTTAAAAAAAAAAAAATCCAAAAAACAAAAGAACCCTCAAGGATCCCCACAGTAAGTAAAGAGCCCAAGTCAGTCATTGAGAATTATCACAAAGACAAGCCAGGCCAGTGGCTTCCTGCCCAGTTCTAGCAGCCATTGAAGACTGACATCACTGTTCTCTTCTCACAGGTGTCTGGGGACCAAAACCCCACACCCACAGGGCAGCAGGCTCTAGATGTTGACAGCTACCTGGACCCATCTGTGCTAGACAGCTCCCTCCTCACACTCTCTGGCCTCACAGAGGTGAAGGCTCCCCAGGGACTCAGGGCAGGCTGAGCTGCTTAGGACTAGCTGGGCTGTCATCTCTGCTGCTGCGGAGTACACTGACGTGCTTTTTTTCCTTCTAAGCAGGCCTTCTCTGGGCAAGTGAAGAATGACTTGTTTCTGGAAGATGCTAAAAGGTGAGCTTTGGCCTAAGTCAACACTGCCTAGCAGGCCATGTTGGGGTGGCGGACTGTGTGTCCTCATCCTGTTTTGGCAGTCTCTGGGTACTATCACTGGTGTGTCTTTGTGTGTGAGTAGGCTTGGGTCAGGTGCCTGTGTGAAACAATGTCTCTGTTGCCCACAGCCTGGTGTGCTGGCCGTCCAGTGAAGGCACTCTTAGTTGGCCAGACCTGCTCAGTGACCCATCTGTTGTGAGCAGCACATTGCAGCGATTGGCCCAAGGCAGGCCTGACTGCATGTTGGGCTCAGAGGAGGATGGTGCCTCTCTGGTTAGCCCTTCCTTGCCTGCCAAATACTTGTCAGCCTCAGGTGAGCCAAAGGTGGGAAGGAACGGCTTCCGAGCTCTAGGGGAATTCACGGTACCAAGTGTCATGCCACTTCAACATGCTTTGTTTTCTCTAGATGAAGACCTGATCCATCAGGTACTGACTGATGGGGCCAACAACCTGGTTCCTACCCAGGATGCCCTCACAGAAACAGACCTGCTTACTAGCCTGTGAGTGCCTGGCATGGTTGTAAGGAGGTAGGGTGTTTTGGGTAGCTGTGTTGTGGGACCCTGCGCCTGCTTCAGGACACGGAGGCTCTGACTGCACTCAAGCCAGCACTGGACTGTGCCTGTGTTTCTTGGCTGCTCTGTAGGGGGGAGTTCACGGGATCCCCAGGGACCCAGCATCCTTTAGAGAAGTGGCAGAGGCGAGGGATATTTGAGAAATGGAGTGGTGACCAGCACGTACCTCAGGGATTTGGTCTGGGAAGATATTTGGAGTTGTATTTTGAGGCAAGATCTTACTGTATAGCCATAAAGGAACTTTGATTTTGGAGTCAAAATTGAGAAATCATGGAAATGTTCTTAAGTACTTCATTTTCATTTTGAAACTATTTTGATTATTTGAATGCTTAAGAATTAACAAATTTCTTGGGTTTTTTTTTTTCTTGATTCAGTGACAAGAATTCACATAGAATTACATATTCTTTTTCTCATCTGTATCTATTTCAATATCTGTATTTTTGTTTAAAATGTTTGTTTGTTTGCTTGTTTGTTTGTTTTTGTTTTTTGAAACAGAGTTTCTTTGTGTAGCCCTGTCTATTCTGGAACTCACTCTGTAGACCAGGCTGGCCTTGAACTTACACAGATCTACCACCCTCTGTCTCCTGAGTGCTGAGATTAAAGGCATGTGCCACCACCACCTGGCTTATTCTAAGTTTCAAACACCAGAAATTAGTGATGTATGAATTATACCAGAATGTAGAAAGGGAGACTTTTCTGAATTACTTGACCATGGCATGGAAAAACTAGTGAGCTAGGGAATTGCTACCAGCTCCCACCTGAAGCTGTTCCACAGCCGCGTTCCTTAGGTCAACCCAGGGCTGAGTTCCCCAGAAGTATTCTGTCCCTACTAGGTAACTGAGACAGGAGTCTGTACTTTGTGACTCTTTGCCACCATTTTGTAACAAATTCTCTGAGCTTCTTTCCAAATGCAGGGACTCATGTGTTCCCAGCTGTACCTTCTGTGTCATGCCCTTTTCTGCCTAGACTGCTGCTAGGACCTATTCTCTGAGCTCTGTACAGCCTGCTCTATGGGCACTCTGTACCAGCTCTGTAGTTCTCTGACCCTGTTTTCCTGGCTCCCTCATGTTCTCGCTGTATCACACATTAACTTGCATTCCATGCTTAAAAGGACAGTCAGCTGGGCCAGGGGATTGGTGGCGCACACCTTTAATCTCGGCACTTGGGAGGCAAAGGCAGGCGGATTTCTGAGTTCAAGGCTAGCCTGGTCTACAGACTGAGTTCTAGGACAGCCAGGGCTATACAGAGAAACCCTGTCTCGAAAAACAAACAAACAAACAAACAAACAAAGGACAGTCAGCATTCCTGGTGACTCCAGTTATCCCCGTGTCAGCCCCACAGTAGGGATGGAGACCAGTGCTAGCCAGTACTCCTCAGTGCTTTCCAGTGCTCCCCAGTACTCCCTGGGACTGTGGTATGCAGTTGAGAGTGGATCTGTACCTGGTAACTGATTGAACAGTGACCGCTACAGCTTGCTCATGCAGCTGACTAAGTCTGATGGAAACGTGGTGCTCTGTGCTGTGCATCCTAACAGTGTTTGTCTCCATAGGTACTCTGTAGACAACCACAGGTAGGATGAGTTGTGAGAAGTAGGGTGCCGTTAATGTGCCTGCTCCTCATTAGATAGGAATGCTGATATTAAATGTCAGTTTTTAAACTCTTAGCTAAGTGCTTTATGACTTTTGTGTTCAGCAATTTAAAGAAAAAACATTTCCATTTATTTGCTGTCCTGTGGGTGCTTGCCTTGATAAACTTTGCTCATCAAGTGGCACTAATCCAGAGACATTTATAGCAGGGCTCAGTGGCAGGTGAACACTTGGTGTGGACCATGTAACTAAGAGCCCTTGGGACACAGAAAGCACCAGTAAGCATGGAAACATTTTCCTCAGACAGCATGGCAGGCTCATGCCTTCTTTTTGCCCTCTTAGCCTTGCTTCCTTCCTTCCTTGTTTGTTTGTTTGTTTTTGAAACAGGGTCTCACTATGTATTGGCTGAATTGAAGCTCACTGTGTAGACAAGACTGGCTTTTTTTTTTTTTTTTGGTTTTTCCGAGACAGGGTTTCTCCGTGTAGCCCTGGCTGTCCTGGAACTCACTCTGTAGACCAGGCTGGCCTCAAACTCAGAAATCCGCCTGCCTCTGTCTCCCAAGTGCTGGAATTATAGGTGTGGGCCACTACCGCCAGGCAAGACTGGCTTTTTAAAAACACAAAGCACACAGGAGTGTGCATCTCTGCAGCATTTTACAGGGCAGAGCTTGGAGAGTGCATGCAAGGTTTAGAACACAGTCCTGTGTGGCTGGCATGCAGTTGGAGAAGGGCCACTGGGTCATGCCAGTGGGTATATGTACAGGAAGCAGGAGTGACCATGGCATCATGCAGCCCAGCCCAGCATCACATCGCCTGGTTCAGGACTCTAGGATGCTGAAGCAACTGCTCCCAGATGAATGCAGACTCATACCACTGCTGCTGCTTCCTTGGAGGATGCACAAAACTCATGGCCCTTTCCTGTGCCCAGGTCTAGTGTTCCTGGAGAGAAAACAGAAACTCTGATACTTCAGACAATGGGGGAGAAGAGACCACCCAGCATGGGCCTGACTTGGGAACAGTCCCCAATGACAAGGCTTTCCAGGACAGGTACACTCATACAGAGCAGGACATCCCTCCCAGACCATCCTGAGCTGGCAGCCATACAGTTGTCTGTGTGTCTCCAGGACTGGTGGAAGGTCTTCGGAAGCGACTGCTGCCTGCCTGGTGTGCCCCGCTGGCCCATGGACTCAGCCTACTCTTGGTAGCTGTGGCTGTAGCAGTTTCAGGGTGGATTGGTGCCAGCTTCGCTCCCAGCGTGAGTGTCATGTGGCTTCTCTCAAGCAGCTCCAGCTTCTTGGCCTCATTTCTTGGCTGGGAGCCCCTTAAGGTGAGAGGGCTCCTGAGGGGAGGGGCTACCAGTCTCATGCCTGCCAGCTGATTGCACTGCCACCCCAGGTCCTGCTGGAAGCCCTCTACTTCTCACTTGTAGCCAAACGGCTACATCCTGATGAAGATGACACTCTGGTAGAGAGCCCAGCTGTAACACCTGTAAGTGAGCGTGTGCCCCGTGTGCGACCCCCACATGGTTTTGCACTCTTCTTGGCAAAGGAGGAAGCCCGCAAGGTCAAGAGACTCCATGACATGCTGAAGGTAAGCCCTGGCCACCGGCAGCCCCACCTCATCTCCCACTGTTTGCCCTGCTCCTGACCTCCAGTTGACAGTCAGGGCTTTGCACCTCCTGTCCTCCCATCACCTGCTGCCCCCATCAGTGTTAATATACATCTAAAGTTCCTGCCCCCACCTACCTTAGAGGGCACTGGGCACAGCCATTTTAGTTCACAGAGTCTGTGTGTCTCCCCCCAAGAGGAGCATTAGCCATGGGACTATAGGACAGTGCTGCTGTTCCTTAGTGTAGACACCCGACAAGGGTGGTCTTAAAACCCTGCTCTGGCCCTGTGGGATGGGATCGGCTGATCAGAGCATCCATCCGTCCTTGTCCCCAGAGCCTCTTGGTGTACATGCTGTTCTTACTGGTGACGCTGCTGGCCAACTATGGGGATGCTTCTTGCCACGGTCACGCCTATCGCCTGCAGAGTGCCATCAAGCAGGAGCTGGATAGTCAAGCCTTTCTGGCCATCACCCGGTAGGGAAACTCAAGACACATAGACTCATGCACTGGGCCAGAGTGGCACTGATGCCCACCAAGGTCACTTTTGTTTTGTCTTTAGTCCATCCCACCCTGTAGGGAACATTTGAAAGTGTCAGAATCAAGGGTGTGCTACAGCTCCTGAGCTACATATCACATGGGTAGCTGTGAGTGAGTGAGTGAGCCCTAACACAAAATCATACATTTTCTATTTAAAGCATGAGATGTTTTATGTTTTTTGTTATTTTTGTTTATTTCTGTTTGTTTTTATAACTCAGTGGTATAGCTCTCAAGCATGACCTTTATAGACAACAGCATGTCATCAAGTCATACAAAATGAACCTGTTTAATGGATACCCCTGATCTAGATACTGCTTGATGGTCAGAGTCAGAGACGTGCCGGGATGCCCAGTGGGTAGGGAGTTGGAGCACTGCTTAGTTGTCTGTGGTACATAACACAGTATCAGAATAGAATCATCTGCCCCAGATGCCAGCAGTCCAGGAGTAGGGGACATGGGGCCAGCAGTATCCCTTCTGGCTGCTACAGCAGCACTTTCTGAACCCTGACGGCCTTGATCTCAGTGATTGGCTATTGTTGGCAGGTCTGATGAGTTCTGGCCATGGATGTCACATGTGCTCTTGCCCTATGTCCATGGGAACCAGTCTAGCCCTGAGCTAGGGCCTCCACGGCTACGGCAGGTGCGGCTGCAGGAAGGTAAGCTGGGGCGGTGCTCCGTGCTTTCATCACCCAGCTGCTCCCTTAGCAACCGCAGCTGAGCTATTTGAACTCTTGCTTAACTGTATGTATGACCTCAATAGTTTTCTTCTGTTGCCTTTTTATAACATTATAATGTTTGCTTCATGGGTGGCTAGGAGATTTGGGTAGGTCACAGCACAGGAGCTCAGCTCAGTTGAACCCACTGGGTATGTCCTGAGTCCTGGTCCTCTGCTTTCTAGCATCCTGCCCAGACCCTTCTAGCTCGGAGCACATGTGTTCAGCCACAGGAAGCTTGAGCACCAGTGACTATGGCATTGGCTGGCAGAGTGTGGTGCAAAATGGCTCTGAGACATGGGCCTACTCTGCACCGGACCTGCTGGGGTGAGTAGAACAAGAGCCTAGGGTCCCACTTGGTTGAAGTTCTCAGAGGATCTTCTGGCTCCCTTGGAGGCATGCCTATCAGGTGCTCTCAGGACTAGGGAGTTTCCAACCTTGCCCTGTCTCCACAGCGCCTGGTACTGGGGGTACTGTGCAGTATATGACAGTGGGGGCTACATACAGGAGTTAGGACTGAGTCTGGAGGAGAGCCGTGCACGGCTGGGTTTCCTGCAGCTGCACAACTGGCTTGACAGCAGGTGGGTGCTGAGTGGAGAAATGAGCAGGAAGCTAGCTGCTCCCTTGGCAGGCTCTGAGCCTCACTTGTAGCCACCTGTCCCCATGCCTAGCCCTGATCCTCTGTGCCCCTCCCTCCCTCCCTCCCTCCCATGTCTCCTGTGTAACTGTACTGTAGCCACTTCCCATCTTGTATCCCATGCTCCTGTACACACGGCCCCTTGTGCTGACAGCACCCTCCATGCAGGAGCCGTGCAGTGTTCGTAGAACTCACCCGTTACAGCCCTGCTGTGGGGCTTCACGCTGCTGTTACACTGCGCCTCGAGTTCCCTGTGGCCGGCCATGCACTGGCTGCCTTCAGTGTCCGCCCATTTGCATTACGGC
>JADRCD010181620.1:0-23191 GCA_019843815.1 Montemys delectorum
ATCCACTTCCATATGGGGTTTTCAAAAATTTCAGAACTGTAGGTCTCACAGTCCCTGAATTTTTTTATGTCTGACTGTAGCTCCTGGATTTTATTTCTTACTATCTTGGATTGGTGGACGTAGAAACAGCATTCTTCTTGGAGGAACAGGCAAAGACCACCTTCTTTAGCTGTCAGGACATCTAGTCCCTGTCTGTTCTGAAGCACCACGGCTGCCAAAGAATCGATCTGTTTTTGGATAGTAACCACAGTTGCAGACATTTTTTTGAAAATCGCTTTGAAACGGGGAAGTGAATGTATTATATTGCGTCATGGAAGTTGTTATCCCTGCAACTCCAGTACCAACACCTATGGCTATTCCTGTAGCAACCAAGAGTGGCACAACTTAAACTGCCCTCTTACGCTGGGCAGCTATCATATCTACAACTGGGATTGGCAGGGGCTCGTTTCCCTGGATTACTCCCAGTTCAGGGAAAAGAAGTACTAATGTGCAAACTCCTGACCAGCTAGCAGGTAGGTGATGATATGCCTGAGTGCCACAAAGAATTGACATGTTTTGGATTGTAGGACATTGTGACAGAGATGATATATCAAGGTTCTATTGCAGTCTAGGGAGCTCAGCATTCCCACTGAATGAGTCCCAGAGGCCTTAAAACAGGTTGTCACACCAAAAAGAGGGACAGTGATAAGGTATGGAGTCATGGCGATACTGGAGCCAGGGCAGTTGACAAAGGGTGAGGTAACATTACTTGGCAGTATCATCAGAGATACTGTAAGTGACAATTGTGAGTTAGTTCTAGGGGTACACATAACCAGCAATCTTTAAAGTGTCCAGGTCTGGTGACATTAAGGAGTTGGTATGCCAAGGTTAAGGTCTGAAGTCAAAGGCGAAATGACAAGTTAGGGCTATTTATGAGGGGTGATGTCAAAGAAATAAGGACCTCAGAGGAGTGTTTGATTATTTCCCCTGCTTTTCTGATATCCAGGGGTTGGGCAATTGAGACATTTTCTCTGAATATGAAGGGTACTTACTGGGGCCCCGGGCTGATTTTTACGATAGAGCTTACCAACAACTCCTGTCTCCCACCTGGAATCCCATGGGTCTTGTATGTAGAAAAAGAGTGTCTTGTGGTGTTGATAGAAGAAATGATTGATCAGTGATCCTAGCATATGTATTTGACAAGACCAATATGGGCAGCCCCCATATTTGTCTGGCCATTTTCTACAATAATCTTTTGTCTGGTCAAAGAGAAAGCAAGTATAGAGATCGTAATATTTAGATGGGATTACAGATACTGGGATGATAGCAATTGGATTGGTTCCTGGCATCCGGCTATGGAGCAGTTTCCTGACCCTATTTGGAAAGACTGTTTGTTATCTGTGGGGGGTTTTTGAACCTCAAATCTCCAGATATAAGGGCTACCCTGCATAGAAATGAACAGCAGGGGGAGGATGAGAAACCTATGTCTAATCCAGTGAGGTCGAGCTCGGCTGCTGGAGTGGAGTCTCATTTCCTGTGATTGGGGACAATGTGAGCAGTCTCATTGTCCTCGGGAGCTTAACGGAGCACGGTCCTGTTAAGATTGATGTGTATGAAGAAGAGTCATTTTTAGGTGGAGGAATGAAAGCTTTGAAGTGAGACAGATGGACTCAATGAGAGAGTCCCTCCAGTTTAGCAGCTGTAGGGGTCACAACAATTACTTTAAAAGGGCCCTGCCATTTGAGAGAGAGAGGTGAGGGCTGATGTCCTGGAGGGGATAGAAGGACTTGGTCTCCAATGTTGATAGGCAGTGGACAGGAGACAGTGTATGGCTGAGGTAGATGGTGGTCAGCAAAGTTCCATACAAGAGAACGGAAGTGGCAAAGTAATGGGGTAAGTAGATGGTATAGGAAGGGAGAGAATTTAGGTGAAAGACCAGGAGTTAGGACTGGACGTCCATACATGAGTTCAAAGGGAGAGATGAGGAGAGGTCACTTTAGGAGAGCTCGTAACCTGAAAAGAGCCAGAAGTAGGAGTTTTACCCAATCAAGGTGAAGTTCCTGTGACAACTTAACAAGGGGGATTTTTAAAGAGCAATTAGTTCTTTCTACCTTACCAGAAGATTGAGGGTGGTAAGGAATGTAAAAATGCCAGAGGATGTCTAGGGCCTTAGATAGGATTTGAGAGACTTGGGAAGTAAATTCAGGACCATTGTCTGATTGGAGAGAGGCTGGGACACCAAACCAGGGGATGATCTCTTGGAGGAGGAGATCAGAGACTGTCTGAGCCTTTTTGTTAGTTGTGGGAAATGCCTTTACCCACCCCAAGAAGGTGTCCACCAAGACCAGGAGGTACTTGGCATGCCTGACAGTGGGCATGTGGGTAAAGTCAAGTTGCCAGTCAGTTCTAGGAAGGGAACCTCTAGCCTGACGGGTAGGAAAAGGGGTGCTATGATACTTTGAGTTGGAGTCAGACTTCTGACATATTTTGTAAGAAGCAGTGATAGATTTTAAGAAGCTTAAGTCCTCAGGAGTAGGCTGGAGAGAGAGAGGGTATTGAGCTTGGGTTATGTACCTGGTAGAGTCCAGTAACTGGATGACAATGGGAGAATGGTGTTTAGCAACAGAGGAGTCCTGGACGTCTCAGACTCAGGATCTACCTGAGAAGCTTGTAAAGGAAATAACATGGTAGTGTTAGTAGGTTGCCTAGCTAGAATAAGGAGCAGAGGAACTGCTGGTGAGCCTGGGTTTAGGCAAATGTGGGGAGCAAAGGAAATATAGGCTTCCAGCCTAGCTAGAAGATCCCTTCCCAATAAGGGGACAGGACATGTTGACACTACCAAAAAGGAATGGGTAAGAGGTACACCCCTAAAAATGCAACTAAGTGGTGGGGTCTGGAGGGGGAAGTAAGGTTGTCTTCCTACCCTGACAATAGGAGAACGAGAAGGAGAAGTGGGTCCCCCAAAACTTCGTCAGAACCAAGTAAGTGGCTCCAGTGTCCAAAAGGAAGGAGATGGGCTGCCCAGATACCACAATATCTACCTGGGGCTCCCTGCTAGTGATGGCAGTGGTCAGGTCAGGGGAGCTTGGGCCTCCTCAGTCGGTCATAGCCAGGCCTAGGAGATCAGTTGGAGGGTTATCTGGGAGTGTTGTACCTCTGTTCTGTGTAACATGAGGGCAATCAACAGCCCAATGTTCCTCTTGATGGCACCTAGGGCATGGCCCTCTTGGCTTGTGGAAGTTAGGGCAGGCTTTTGCCCAATGACCTTGTTTACCACATTTGTAGCAGGTACCTGATGGTCTCTGAGTCTTGGGAGACCATGAATCCAGGGTAGTGGCTGGGGCTGGTCGGACAGCCTTTGCCAGCATATGATATTTTTGTTTGCAGACTTTATTATCTCTCCCATGGTACACTTTGAATGCCAGCGCTAAGACTTCTGCCTGTGGAGTTAGGGGTCCCCTCTACAGTTTTTTAAGTTTAGCTCTTATGTCGGGGTAGCTTTGGGAAAAGAAGTAGGTTGCTAGAAGTTGCTTACCTTCTGAGTTTTCAGGGTCCAGATTGGTATGCCTTTGGAAAATGTTCTAAAAATTAAGATGGATTCTCCTGCTTGTCCTGGACAACCTCTTGGAGTTTTTCAAAATTTACTGGCTTTAAGGTTGCTTTTCTAAGACTGGCCAGAAGGCATGTAATGAACCTGTCCCTGGCTAAAATACCACCTGCAGAATTGTAATTCCACCAAGGATCCTGGTCCGGCACTGTCTCAGAGCCAATTGGGTATGTGCCGTCTGTTTGGTGAATTCCATCTGCATGCATTCTTGCCTCTTCCCAGACTTGTCTGTATTCCTCAGGAAGTAAGTTATTAGTAAGAATCATATGAATATCATGGAAAGTCAAGCTGTAAGACTGAGTGATATACTAGAACTTTTTAATAAGCTTGGAAGAATTAGAAGTATAAGACCCCAGCCTGTTTTCTATTTGGGAAAGTTCACTAAGCGAGAACAGAATATGTACTCTGACAAGACCATCTACTCCAGCAACTTCCCTTAGAGGTAGGACCATTGCTGGGTCAGGTGTCTCTGGGGGAGGAAGAACTGAGAGGTTTGGCTATAGCCTTACAGCAGGTAACAGGAGGAGTGAAGGTATCTGCCAATGTGGGGCATTTGGGAAGGCACACAGCTGGCACAGAAGAAGGGGAGGGGTCTGGAGAGGTGGAATTAGCAAGCTCTGGGGTATCCTTGTGAGGAAGAGAAACTGAGGCAACAGTTTGGGTTTTCGATGGCATAGAGGCAGGTCTGCGGCGAAAAGGGGTTGGTTCATTAGCTGGATCTAGCATTGTAGCATCATTTAGCAGAGGTTGCATAGATTTCATGGCTAAGAGAAGTTGGGTTGGGGAACAAGAAGAGCACAAGGAGGGATTGGAACGGAGATAGATACATTCTTGGACATAGGGAACCTGCTTCCATTTACCAGTTCGCTGGCAGTATGTATTAAGATTCCTTAAAAATAGGTGGATCTAGGGTGCCATTAAGTGGCCATTTTGAACTCTCATCTAGTTGATATTTAATCCAGATCTTATTGCAGAGATATATTAATTTTGATGCCTTCAAGTCAGACATTAGCTTCAAAGATTTGAGATTTTCCAGGAGACATCCCAGTGGGGTGCCTGGAGGTATGGTCGAAGACATTCTGACACCCATTGGCGGGTAATTGGACTATAAGTACCAGCGTCCTGAGAACAGTCCAAAAACTAAGAAGTATCAGCCAAAGCTAGTGGTTCAAGTTGTCATGAGAACCCCCAGTGGCTACCCAGCAAACCCTGTCGGCCTGCTGTGAAAAGCAACCCACTCTGGGTCCAAGGACTTTTCGGCTGCAAAAGCCCAGAAAAATTGGGGAACAAGCGTTGCTTTCAAAGGAGGGGTAACCAATGGCAGAAGTCCTAAGATGTATGTCAACTGGGAGGCATGATTGTAAACTCCGTGGTTCCCAGAGAAGGCTGGCCAGGCCATATCTTGGAAGCTGGAGGTCCTCCCCTTGACTGATCCTACCAATTAATGTGCTGGTGTCTGTGTGAGAATTATACTGGACTGCTAAATGGAAAATGTGAAACTGAATGGGTAGATGTGGGCCTGAGCAGAGGCTAACCCCACCTGATAGACCAGACTGGGCATGGCTCACGGGGTAGAAGTTTGTATGTCCCACAGTACATGGCTGCGGCTCCCAATCTGGCTCTGGCTCCGCTGCAACTTGGTGGTGGCGTCTTCAGCAAGCAGCAGCAGCTTCCTTGATGAAAACCTACAACTATCATAGCCACCAGCTGAGGGGGCCACAAACTCTCGTACTCACGGCAGCCGCGGTTGCGGGTGCTGCGACTGATCCACGTGGTTGTGACTTCTGCCTGCCCCGCTGCAGGGCAGTGCAGCAGCTGCTAACACAATCACCAATTCCCGGGTTTTGGCACCAAATGATGTGTTTGAAGGGCGGGGTGCATAAGAACATACCATACTAGGCCCAAACAGTTCCACATGTAAGAGGTTTAATTGAGAGGGAGAGAGGAGGCAGTAGCGTGGAAAGAGAGAAGGGGGAGAGAGAGAGAGATGGAGGAATGTTCCATATATATATGTACATACATACATATATATAGGTTCTGATGTAGTGGCTGCAGGTAAAGGTGGGAGGTGAGCCCAATGGATTTTGGGAATATGGTGGCTGTTGCCCTGCCAACAGGTCTGTGGACCTGCCCAAGTGTCGCTACAGGCTTTGCATGCCCTGATGCTAACACATAGTACTATGATAATTGTAGGGAGGGCTCATCTTAGTCACTGACAAGTTAACTCAAACACCAGGATTTCCAAGATAGTGAAATTGTAAATTCATAACTCTGTGAACCATATTTAATAGAACTATGGAAATAGAGTGAAGGTGTGTTGATGTTAGAAATGTGGCAGAAGTTTACACTGAAGATACAACTAAGAAAGGCCCATGCAATAAAAACAGAATACAATCAAATTAGCAGCTGTCAACTATTTATCTTTTCTATGTTTCTTGACTGTTGATGTGATGTGACCAGTGGTCTTTTTTTTTTAAAATAGGGTTTTTTTTTTTTAATTGGAGATTTTCTTTATTTACATTTCAAATATTATCCCCTTTCCCAGTTTCCCTCCCTCCTGGAAACACCCTATCACATCTTCCCTCCCCCTGCTTCTATGAGGGTGTTCTTCCATCCACATACCCACTCCCACCTCCTCGCCCTCAATTCTCCTACACTGGGGCATCTCTCGAGCCTTCATAGGACCAAGGACCTCTCCTTCCATTGGTGCATGACGAGGCTATCATCCCCTGCTATATATGCAGCTGGAGCCATGTGTACTCCTTTGATGATAGCTTAGTCCCTGGGAGTTCTGAGGGGTATGGTTGATTGATGTTGTTCTTCCTATGGGGATGCAAACCCCTTCAACTCCTTCAGTCCCTTCTCTAACTCCTCTATTAGGGACTCCAGGCTCAGTCCAATGGTTGGCTACTAACGTCTGCCTCTGTAAAGCTCTGTAATTGTAATTGTAAAGGCAGAGCCTCTCAGGAGACAGCTATATCAGGCTCCTTTCAGCATGTACTTGTCTTCCACAATAGTGTCTGGGTATGGTAACTGTATATAGGATGAATCCCCAGGTGGGACAGTCTCTGGGTGGCTTTTCCTTTAGTCTCTGCTCTACACTTTATCTCCATATTTACTCCTGTGAGTATTTTATTCTCCAAAGAAGGACTGAAGCACCCACACTTTGGCCTTCCTCCTTATTGACTTCATGTGGTCTGTGAGTTGTATCCTGGTTATTTGGAGCTTTGGGGCTAGTGTCCACTTATCAGTGAGTGCATACCATGTGTTTTGTTTTGCGATTCAGTTACCTCACTCAGAATGATATTTTCTAGTTCTATCCATTTGTCTAAGAATTTCATGAATTCGTTGTTTTTAATAGCTGAGTAGCATTCCATTGTGTAAATGTTCCACATTTTCTGTATCCATTCCTCTGTTGAGGGACATCTGGATTCTTTCCAGCTTCTGGCTATTATAAATAAGGCTACTGTGAACATAGTGGAACGTGTAGGATTTTCTTTCTTTCTTTCTTTCTTTCTTTCTTTCTTTCTTTCTTTCTTTTTTTTTTTAGGAAGTTAAGTTTTGTATGTCATTTGCTTATTGCTTCATATCTTGATGAATGAGTTGAAAGAATCTGTAAAGGTATTGGCTTCTCTTTTATGATGTCACACAATAATGATTTAAAAGTATTAGATCATCCATCATAAGACTTCGCTCAAGGTCATTCTTCTACAGAGCTGGGGATAGTTAGGATGTTTCTTTTTCTTTTTTTTTAGCTCCATGTATGATTCTGACATATTCTATAAGCTTAAAATGGTAGTTTAGAATCATATTCATGGACATTATCCAAAAGGATGTTCTCAGTGGTAAGACTGCCTTGCATCTGGCATAGAAAGAAAGCTTTGACTTCCATTTACCAGAATGCCTTTCTTCTTTGTTCCACTATCTTTGTGCACTACACTACAGGCTGGAAACTTTCATCACTTGTTGCCGCCCAGGAGTCTAAAGTATACTGAAATACTTTAAGAATAACTCTCAAATGCCATAAACATCTTAGAAAGCAGTTACATTGGGCATCACTATGAGACTATCATGTCCTCTTTATGATAACAGAAACTTTGCTTTTATTAAATCACTCACAACTTTGGGCTTTAGTAATGTTTCTGTTATGAATGTAGGTGCCCTTGCATTTGGAGAATAGATGTGCAGAATTGAGAGTTCTTCTCGGTACATTTTTTCCTTTGATGAGTATGAAGTGTCCTTCCTTATCCTTTTTGATGACTTTTGGTTGAAAGTCAATTTTATTTGATATTAGAATGGCTACTCCAACTTGTTTCTTGGGACCATTTGCTTAAAAATTTGTTTTCTAGCCCTTTACTCTGAGGTAGTATCTGTCTTTGACGCTGAGGTGCATTTCCTGTATGCAGCAAAATGCTGGGTCCTGTTTATGAATCCAGTCTTTTAGTCTATGTCTTTTTAATGGGGAATTGAGTCCATTGATGTTAAGAGATATTAAAGAATAGTGTTTGTTGCTTCCTGTTATTTTGGTTGTTATCAGTAGAATTATGTTATGTTTGTGCAGCTATCTTCTTTTAGGTTTGTTGACAGATTATTTTCTTGCTTTTTCTAGGGTGTAGTTTCCCTCTTTATGTTGGAGTTTTCCATCTATTGTCCATTATAGGGCTGAATTTGTGTAAATTCGTTTTGGTCATGGAATATCTTGGTTTCTCCATCTATGGTAATTGAGAGTTTTGCTGGGTATAGTAGCCTGGGCTGGCATTTGTGTTTGCTTAAGGTCTGTATGATACCTGTCCAGGATCTTATAGTTTTCATAGTCCGTGGTGAGAAGTATGATATAATTCTGATAGGTCTGCCTTTATATGTTACTTAAGCTTTTTCCCTTACTGCTTTTAATAATCTCTCTTTGTTTTATGCATTTGGTGTTTTGACTATTATGTGATGGGAGGAATTTCTTTTCTGGTCCAAACTATTTGGAGTTCTGTATGCTTCTTGTATGTACATGGCCATCTCTTTCTTTAAGTTAGGGAAGTTTTCTTCTATAATTTTGTTGAAGATATTTACCGGCCCTTTAAGTTGGTGGTCTTTCATCTCTTCTATACCTATTATCCTTAGATTTGTGCTCATTGTGTCCTGTATTTCTGCTCATTGTGTCCTGGATTTCCTGGATGTTTTGGGTTAGGATCTTTTTGCATTTTGCATTTTCTTTGACTGTTGTGTCAATGTTTTCTATGGTATCTTCTGCACCTGAGATTCTCTCTTCTATCTCTTGTATTATGTTGATGATGCTTGCATCTATGACCCTTGATCTCTTTCCTAGGTTTTCTCTCTCTTGGGTTGTGCCCCTTTGTGATTTCTTTACTGTTTCTATTTCCATTTTTGGATCCTGGATGGTTTTGTTCAATTCTTTCACTTGTTTGGTTGTGTTTTCCTGTAATTCCTTAAGAGATTTTTGTGTTTCCTCTTTAAGGGCTTCTACATGTTTATCTGTGTTCTCATGTATTTCTTTAAGGGAGTTATTTATGTCCATCTTAAAGTCCACTATCACCATCATGAGATTTGACTTTAAATCAGAGTCTTGCTTTTCTGGTGTGTTGGGATATCCAGGGCTCGCTGTGGTGGGAGAACTGGGTTCTGATGATGCCAAGTAAGTAGCCTTGGTTTTTGTTGTTTTTTTTCTTGCTCTTGTATCTCACTATCTGGATCTCTCTGGTGTTAGCTGGTCTTGCTGTCTCTCACTGTGGCTTGTCCCTCCTGCAAGCTTGTGTGTCAGCACTCCTGGGAGAGCAGTTCTCTCCGGGATGAATTTGGGTATGGAGAGCTGTAACACAGGGTCAGCTTTGGGGTGCAGATGGAAACCTGAAGGATCCTGTCCCTGGCTATTCCTTGGTTCCTGTGTCCTGATGACTTTGGGCTGGTCACTGGGGCCAGGGATTTAAGCAGAAGTGGTCTTACCTGTGCTCACAGGTGTGCCTGTACTCCTGGGAGACCAGCTCTCTCTGTTGTATTTGAGTATGGAGTGCTGTGGCACAGGATCAGCTCCAGGTGCAGATAGGAACCAGAAGGCAGGATGATATTTTCTAGGTCTATCCATTTGCCTGCAAATCTCATGATGTCCTTGTTCTTAATAGTGGAATAGCATTCTATTTTGTAAATGAACCAAATTTTCTACATTCATTCTTCCATTGTGGGACATCTGGATTGTTTCCAACTTTTGGCTATCACAGATAAGGCCACTATGAACATAGTTGACCATCTGCCCCTGTGGTATGGTGGAGCATCTTCTGGATATATGCCCAGGTGTGGTATAGATGGGTTTTCAGGTAGATCTATTTTCAATTTTCTGATCATTCAAAAAAAACAAAAGACCCATGATGGTAAAATGATAAACATCAGTGTTCTAACAAGCATATAACATTATATTCTAACAGTTCAAACTTGAGATCTTCAAAACTGGAGGATTCTGCGATATGGACCAATAGTGGTTGAATGTGGATCTAGCAGTTAACAGTAATTCCACCATCTTCCTCTTTTCTTTCCAGGTACTGCTTTAAGGGTCCAAACATGAAAGGAATTGCTGCTGTCCCATGAAATGTAAAATCAAAATTGTTAGAATTTTGGGAGGTTTTCTTTACTCTTCAAAAGGAACTAGAAGAGTTATCTCTTATGTTCTAGACTTTACAAATCTCTATGTAAAGAACTGCTTTGCAAACAGGAAGGAATAAGCCATTCCTTCAAGAAGAGCAGAGAGGTCATGCCATGATGCTGGTGGTGATTACAAAAGTGACCCTGAAGCTGCCTTACTCTGGACATCAGCTGATATTTACTTATACTCAAATACTTACTCTGGCTTTGTCTAGTTAAGACAGCTTCCTTCTAAATAACATAAGAGGAACAAAAATATTTGTGTTTTTATAGTATCTAGAGGGACTCAAACAGAGTCAGCAATGTGTCAGGTTTTTAAATTAGCATTAAACTGTACATTCAGAGATTAAAAATTATGGCATACTGATATGTTAATGGACAGAAACATCTTTAATAAATATTAATATCTGTGACCAAGGACGAAAGGTTTATTTTACCTAAAGAAGTCTCTAACATCTTAGCAGAGGATGCATTCTCATCTAGAAAGAGTGGTGACCATTGGTGGACTCCATTAGTGAGCTCAGGCATCTCCATCCCTATTAGCTCTAGAAAAAGATGAGTAAATATCCTTTAACAGAAGCAATTTTCTTGGTTTCTAAAGGTCACTCAGGCATCATGTCACTAATGAAATTTGGACCTTTTTCTACCATGGATGGCTGCCACAGCTCTGGGGAAGTGGCCATGAGCAGAACTGTCAGTGGTACCTTTATTTTCTATTTTCTTACATCCCCATGTTGTTCATTTTGATGTTCTCCCTTACAGAGTCGCACAGGCACCAATTTCACACTCAGCCACATGGACTTCTACATACTCTGGTCTGAGAACAAATCCATCTTTTATGTAGGACTATGGATAAAATCATTAACGAAAGTTACTATTCGTGGTTCCATTAGTGCTCAGGGGGAGATCAGATAAATTTTAGCAACACATTTGTCTGTCATGGTTATGCCTGCACAGTTCACTTAACTGTAGGAGAGAAGGCCATGGCTGTTGTTCCTATAACTAGAAATAACTTGTTGAAACTGAAAGAAAGTAAGAACAAAACTACTAGTACCCAGGAAAATCTAAAATAATGGCTTCCCAGGGATCTCCGTCATACCTGGCAAATACTCCCTTTTAATTAACTGAATTTTCAGCTTCTCAGACCTCAGTACAGAAAGAATGGGGCATCTGACTATATAAAGCTGTGGGCTTAAACCTACCAAATTACAGAAGACTCCACTAGAAAGTGATCATTGTTTCAATCACTATGGAGAAGCAACTGTCAAGTAGACTTGAAAGAATGAGTTTTCTTGTCAGACAGCACTAGAGAACTATTATTACATGAATTGTAATAATAATTAATTAAAATTATTAACAAAACATTATATTCCAAGCAATAATTGATTGATATGCTTTGGAAAGGTTATACATGTCATCTTCAGCTCTTCAATTTAAATGCAATCACTACTTCTTTCCTCTATAAATAAGGAAATAAAAGCAGAGAGCTATCAACAAATATGACCTTGACCATGCAGCAAATAACCTGAATGGTTATACCCATTCAGATAATACCTTCGTAGATGAGTTTCTATGGACAAAGAGCTGATGTATTATTATTATACTCTCTCTTTTTTTTTTCAGTGTTGGGAATAGAAGCAAGGGTTGTGCACATAACTAGATATTCACTCTACCCCATGAGCTAGCTTCTGAGCCACTGCTTCATAGTTGGTATATAACAGTCATCATCCAGGACATATTTAGTTTCCTAGTGAGTGCTTGACAGCTAAAAGCACAAGATGAATCAACCTGGAAGAGAAAGCTACCGTTGGTATTTAGTAGCTAGTGGCCCCAAGCACGGTTTAGTATCTGACTATATACACCAACTGTTATTATCTCCCTTAAACTGTCAATAGTGCTGATAATGAGAAACTCTGGCCCAGAGTGGCCTCTTAATTCTCTTCCTATGGTGGTAAATCCTAGTTGCCAACTTAACTATACAAACAACACATAGAATATTATAAAGCACATTTTAGTTGTGTTTGTGTGGGAATTTATAGAGATTGACATGCAGGTCAATGACCTAAGGGAGAGAAGACCTTCCCTGAATATAGGAGGCACAGCTCATTGGACTGGGGACCCAGATGGAGCAAACTTTGGAGCAAGGGGAGATCATGAGATGTATATCTCTTGGTTTTAACCATTAGTTATTCATAACTCCAAAAATGCAACTATCAAAATCAGCCCTAGAAACAAAACTATGCATTTCTGGGCAAATAAAGCCATAGTCTACTTTTTTCAGAAGAAAAGTCATTTTTGCATTAGGATATAAATGGGAAAAAAAGTGCAAGGAGCACGAATGACAATTGACCTGGGATTCTTCAGTCATGGAACCCATTTACCGCAGGGATTTTCTTCACCATGCTGCAAGGCCTTGTTTCTTCATTCTGTCACATGTCCAGCTATGCAGCATTATTGAAGCATTATTGGCTGTACAAGTGTACTTGTCTGCTTCGTGACACCTACAGGGCCTCATCAGTCTTGGCTTACTGTGCTTTCAAATTATGTCAAATCCATGTGATCAATTTTCCACAAAATTGATAACCTTTTACATAGCACAGAAAGGCAAGCTAAATTGATTTCAAGTTTTATATTTTCACAGATAGAAAGTATTTGGTGACTTTCAAATGCTAATATACATGCCCCTGAAAGACAGAGAATAGAATTCCAGCTTCACATTGATTTTACCATACAAGCATCTTGCTTCCTATTCCTTTTAATTCTCAGTGGGATATGATGGACCCTAGCACATAGCTTAAGCATTCTTAGATTTATGAGCATGGTATTTCATACCTGTAAACCTAGCAGGAGTGTAAACATGAGTTTGAAGCTATCTTGAGTTAGATAGTAAGTTCCAGGCCAGCATGTGTTACAAAATATGACTCTGCCACAGCAGGATTTTTTTTTTTTTTAAGTTCCAGAATGTGAACTGTTGGAATCTGAAATTCTTAGGTGCCCTCAACTCAACTTCTTTCTACAAACATCTGCACCAGCAAGAAGGACCTGGGACAAAACTCAAATACAAACTTATGTTTTCAGAATTTCCTTTTCCTGATTGTATTTTCTGGACATATGGAGTCATTTACCTCTCTTATGGGTAAAATCTGCAACTATGTGATGAAATATAAATACAATGGCTCTTGTCTGCATATATAAGATAGGAAATTGAAGCCAACTTCATGTTCTAGAAAGGTAAGATAAGAACTGGGAAGAGAAACGAAGAGAGGGCTTAGCAGCTATGATGAATAGTTGGTACAAGTAGGTTTTATAAGAAAAAGTTGTGAGAAGAGACACAGCAGGTAATCCCAAACACCCCATAAGTGAAAGAAATCCTTGGATAGAGTGGTTGCCATACTCATAGATGAGGGGAGAGAGTTGCCCAGTGATTATGCAACATTCACAGGGTCAGAAATGCCACTTTCATGCCCACAGGAAGATTTTTCATGGCTAGTCACCAAGTGTATCATGGTCATTAATTATGATGCTCAGATAACTTCCTATGGCCTGTGGCTTCATAAAAAAAATTCTTCTATGTCTTGGGAAACATAGTACTTACTTCTCCAGATGTAGATGTAAAGTCCTTGGGTGAGCTTCATTCCCCTCTTTGGTGTTGTGTGGCTTGACTTTGGGTCTCAATTAGAATTTCAGCTTTTTGTAGGAGTTTATCAGAAATTGTAAACTTTGAGAGAGAATATATATATATATATATATATATATATATATATGCAAAAAGCAATATAACATTCAAAGACTTTGAGCCTTCATGAGTATGACAAAGGCCACTTCATTGCTGATAAAATTTAATCCCTGCTGTTAAGAGATATTGAAGACTAGACAACATGATACAGTTTTCAGTGTAGATCTGATCTTCATTTTTTAATTAATAATACATGGCAGAAATATCTGAGAGCTTATCTATTATTTATTATCTCTTTGAAAGAGCAATTCATGCATTATATATTCAGACAGAAAATTCATCTTATTTTATTTGAAGTTACTTTTCAATAGAAATTACACTAAGATGTGATCATGTAAGGGAAAATAGGTGTGCTGAAATCCACAGTTCTGGATTCTTGTGTGCTCTGCATGCTGAAAGAGGATAGCAATCAGACAGTTCAAAATAAACTTTCATATTTTTGAAAGTTCTTAGTCAAAAGAAAGTGTCCCATGTGTCCATTTGGAGCTAGGAACTAAGACTACGTCTAGAGAAACTGAAGACAGACTGTTTAAAAACTATTATAGCCTTAAGTATTTCATGTAATTTTTCCAGTGAAGATGAATGTAATTACCTAAGCATTGTGTGCTTATAAACAAAGCTTTATCAAGACAGTTTATACCAAGTCAATTCAGATCATGTCCTTCCAGCATTTAAAGGCTAAAGTACTTCATTCAGTTGTGTCAATACACAGAGCAAGCATCTGCCAGGTCCTTTAATAACTGACAACTTTCATCTAAACAACAAGCATGTAGTAATGACATTAATTTCTAAGTGAAACTCCTCATTAGAAATTAAATCTGGAGAAAATATAACTCTGAATGGCAGGGACAAAGTGTGGGAACAGATACTGAGAGATGGATGAATGATTCAAGCAGGCACTAATTTATACAAGACTGGGATGACCCCGTTTCCCCTATTTATAACTCAACCCTAGATAAGTTACTCTTCCAGGCACTTAAGATTCAACTTCATATTTTACACTTAGATGCTAGTGAAAATAATTAGAGATGAAATTTTATGGGGTGTCTTGTTACAACAGTACTAACAAGTACACCATGTTTAGGTCACTATCTTAGCCTTGACTTTAGCCCTAGCTCTATAAACACCCTGTATCAAATTTAAAGTGTGAACTCTCAGTGATTCAGATATTTTTGAATCAAATGCAAGAGTGGCAAAGTCACATGCTACATACCGGTCGTTCAGCGTTAACCACATGTATGTCCATGGTCCCATAAGATTCTAATGGAGTTCTTAGTGCCTAGAGATAGTGCCATTTCCTATCCTGAATCATTTCTTTGATGGTTTGATTATAAATGGCTCCCATAGGCTCATATATCTTCAGCTGGTGAACCAGTTTGGGAAGGATTTGAAGGCATGACCTTGTTAGGGGAGGTATGTCACTGGAGGTGCATTGCCTAGAGGTTTCAAAATCCCACATCATTATCAGTTGGCTCCTTCTGTTTCTCATGCTTGTGAATCTAATGTGAGCACTCAGCTACTACTCCAACACCATGCCCCCCTGTCTACTGCCATGTTTACTGCTATGCTGGCCAAGGTCTCTACCCTCTAGAACTGTGAGCTTCCAAATGAAATGCTCTTGTTTATAAGTTGCCTTGGTCATGGTGTTCTGTCATGTTAATAGAAAAGTAACTAAGGCAACTACTGATGCTGAAGCAAACATACTTTCTCCAGTGTCGTCATGTGAATCACCGCAGCATTTTTGGTTGTACAGCATACTTTGCCTGACAGTAAGTGGCCCTGTACCCTCCCATGTGTTTTCCATGTTACAATTATTTTAGAGTTTATTTCTGCTTATTAAAACTAAAGTTAAGTTTAAAACAGCCTTGGAGAGGTCTTTCAGGAGCCAGCTCAGAAGTTCTGCTCCCATATGGTGACAGCTCCTGAAGAAACATGTGGCAGTGGAAGACTTAGCTACTCATGGTCCTTACTCTGAGTAGACCGAAGGTGATGCTTATGCTTATGCCTAAGTCTGTCACATACAAAGCAAACATTAGAAGGTAGGAGAAAATTAGGACCAGGAAAGGAACATAAAAATATATTTGTACAATAATATCAACGTGTACTTGATGCTATGTCTTATTATAAAAGAGTCAAAATTAAAAGCTTCTAAAATTTCACAATGTAAAAAAGCTACAGTATTATAAGGTTAACTTATGATTTAAAGAATTCTTTTTAAGTTCATTGTAACCCAAGTCAAACATGATGTTATAAATTGTACAGCAATGTGAGGTTGGGTTCCTTGGTCTTAGTCCTCTTGTTTCACCCACTGACCTACACAGAGCAGATTTCTTTTCTGTAAGTTTCATTTATAGTATGTGCTATACAGGCATGCTATACCCCTCCAAATCACCACCAAATCAGCTATGCTATTTTTTTAATTTTTGAAATAATTTAATGTTAGCAGGAAGTTATAGACAGAGCAGAGTGGGGCCATGTACCAGTTGTAGCATCCTGAAAAGCTATAGAGCAAAATAACCTACAAAAGCAGGGTCAAGAGCAATTCATCACCTCCAGGATGCCCCAGGCTTTGCTCTCACACTCACCCCTCCCTCCATTCCATCTCCTCTTACCCCTCCCTTAACTTCTCCTACCTCCTTTGCATCCTTAAATGGTAGTAGCCACTAATGAGTTATCTATTTTTATAATTTTGTCATTTTAAGAACACTGTGTAACTAGACTCACACAGCATATAATCTTGTGGGGATTTTTGGCTTTACCACAAGTGTTCATCAGAAATTCACCCAAGTAATTGCTTGTCCAGATAACTGGCTCCAATTTTTATTTCTGAATAGGACTCTTGCTGTGGTGCTGATATAATTGATTAACCATCCAGCCACTGAGTGTAAGCAAGGTTGCTATGAGTAGTTCTAGGCTTGCGGGGAGCAAATGACACAACCTATTATTCTTTCTTTGTACTTGCTCTGAGGTTATTTTGCTCTTGCTTTTCTAGGATCTTGAGATGCTAGCTTAGACTATGGATTGAAGAGTTTTCCTCTAACCCATCCTTTTAACAGTACACACTTTCCTCCTTTGCACTGTATGTCCACTGTACTTTTTCTGTGTGGAGACATGTAGATAAATACACACCACTGTGATACAGCTGCCTGCATTAACTGCTTGGCAGCAGATTTGTCTGCTGAGAGCAGTAGGCGATGTGTGTGATCTTATATGGAGCAGGCGGAAAGACTCTCTCAGGTATCCTGAAGAAAGAAACTTGTAATGTTTAATAGACCATCATGCTTAACATTTATGACACCTTTTCTGCAGGAATTAGCATGAATTTAATGTATTCAATCAAAATGGCACCTCTCATCTCCGAGTGAAATAATATGTATTACCCTCCCCCTCTAAGAAAAATAGAAAATATCAAAAAGCACAGAGATGAGCAGAAATCTCTGGGATGCCTTTCAGACGTTCTGTTAGATTGCTGTGTGTGCCTTTGCCCTGTTAAACTATGACACATAAACAAATGTGTGTGTGGGGGGGGAGCGTTCTGACTACTTTGAAGATTTTCTAAGCTCCCAGTTAGCCCACCTTCTAGTGTAGTCGTGGAGGAAACAGAAGTCAAGAAGAGGCAACTCTGAACTGAGGCATTTGCTTAGTTGTTTGCATATTTTGCATATTACTACTTTACCTCTCCTCTCCCATGAAAGTAATCTCATCTTGTGGGCTGGCTTCATGTTTCTTCTAAATTCCACCAACCTAACCACCTTCTCTGAGACCATGCATAAACATCCCTTAATGAATTCATCTTTTACCAACTTGGTGGTATTGCCTGAGAAAATATATGTTTCTAATGTAGTCATCCTACCATTGGCACAGTCTTTATACACACTCCATTGCCTCAGGGGTAATTTATGTTCTGTATCTATTTTCATCCGCTTGCCAGTAATCTATCAATTTTATAAGATTTTTTTTTCCTGTGGGGAACTTCTCAAATTGGAGAAGTTTCTGTTCTGTAATTTTGTTTTTACTTCATTGACTTCTGCTATCACCATTTTTTCTTCATTTCTGACATGTTTGTGGTTCCTTTTTTTTTTCTTCCTACTTCTTGAGGTTGCTGCTTCACAGCTGGATCACCTTCTTCACACTCTGCTAAAGTTTCCATTATTCCATACCATCTTCTTCTTTAGTCTCTCTGTATGTATATCTCACAAATATATTTTATTGACTTTAAATATTAATTAAGCCTTCATCACTTACCTTCATTGTCAAAAGATTTACTCTTAATTTTTTTTTATTTTATGTTTTGCCACATATTTTAAAATGCTGTTTTTCTTTAGACTTTCACTCTGCAGTCAATTTCTATCTTATTTTCAAAATGAGAACATTTATACAGTATTCTAAGTTTATATAACACTTTTATGAATGTACATTATATTGCCATTGCACCATTAACAAGGGTGAAAATTTCATGTTCCTTCTTTCTTTCCTTTTTCTCCCTAGTCTAAAACAGTCTATTATACTATACTTTTAAATATCTGCACTATTAAATTTACAGTCTTAAGTGAACAGTCAGTGATATCTCTTCGATCTTAGATCCCATAAATCAGGACATTTTGCAAGTTCACACACATTTGGAATGACACCATTCAGCTATATGATGCTGTTGCTGTTGCCCTGACCACATCTGCTGTGCACTCCTTGTTTACCTGCATCTCCACAGCAAGGACATGTTACCTTTGGCCCGAAGGCTGTTTTTCTGATCTGTTGGCAAAGAGCAGCTGCTAGCTGTTTTGGGAAACTAGTCCCTAGCCAATACTCCCAAATGGGTGGTGGCAGGTAAGAGCACCTGCTCTTCTAGTCCTTGCTAAAGATGATCTAGTACTTGCTCTGCACTCTCCCAGAACAGCCCAGAGGAATAAGCCTCAGGTGCCTGCCAAGTAGTAACGTACCTTTAATGGCAATTTCATTGACTTCTTACAGTCCTCAGTTTCTTCCAGGATGTCTTGGGATCAACTCTGTGCAAAATAAGAAACTACTTGGTCTAGAGTCGAAGTCCTATGTCAGCGTCTACTTTATGAAAATCCAGTTTAAGTCATATATAAGTGCCTTGATGGTTTCTGCGCGTGCACTCACTGCCTTTGCATTGTTGGCCTACATCTTCTTCAGGCTTTCTTCATCTTTTCTTGTTGTGCTTCTTGGCAAAGCACATGTTCCTCAGGAACTTGGGATCAATCCCCTTAAGAGATTCACTTCTTTGTGACTGGGGTCCTACAGAAATAAGTAAACACTGCAACCCTTCATTACCATGAGCCTGATAGAAAATGTGTAATGCCAGCAGAAATAACTACATTGGGAACTACTGCAGAACACCCTAAAAACTCAGCATAAAGAATGAGGTCAACCAAGTCTTTGTTGTTAATATTAGTGGTGAAGGATCAGGTCCTATACAGACGTAAGCCCTATTACCCGCACTCACTGTCTTAATTTTTTCCTGTATTCCCTCTGAAAGCAAAAGGAAGCCTATAACATTTTGTGGCCACCCTGCAGAACACCATGAAGTCAACTGTAGCCAGTCTAGAATTTTATGTTGCTTGAAAGGACCTCTCAAGAGTGTCTCCACATCATAAGAAAGGATCTATGGATGCAGGGATAAGGGCATCCCTTACCAGAGGTGCTAAAGAAACTGACACTGTGGGAGCAGTTACAGGATTGTCGTCATGTTCATCACTCAGTGGGTCTCTATAATCATGATGTAATACGTGGGTGTGCACAGAAGCAAGTGGGATACACAAGGCCAAACAGCCAGAAAGTACAGAACACCTAGGAAACCTCCAAGACTACAGAGTACAGGGATTTGGGAGACTCTGGTAGATGAGTTCTCCAAACCCACCAAGTGTGTGTGTGTGTGTGTGTGTGTGTGTATCCTTTTTCCTCCAGCACCTCTGTAGAAGGTATGTACAACAGAACAATGCAGCAGTTAACATTACCAGGGTAGTAGTCCAGGTAGCTTTCTCATGAGGTTTTGATTTTGTTTCTTCAGACGAAAATAGTGGGGCCCAAATATGACCAACTGTTGACCTCATCAGAATCACCCTGCTACAGTTGGCTCTATGACACGTGACCTCCATCTTATGAATCCGATGGCTACTATCTTAGTTTGCTTTCTGTTGGTGTAATAAATACCATGACTTGCAAAGGAAAGGGTGTATTCATCTTACATTAGAGTTCTTCACCTAAGGAAGCTGAGGCAGGAGTTCAAGGCAGGAACTGAAGCCAACACATGGGAAGAATGCTGCTTATTGGTTTTTCCCTTTGTTTTGCTCAGCTTGTTCTCTTATACCACAAAGGAATGCTTGTCCGGCAGTGGCACCACCCACAAAAGACTAAGCCATCCACAAAAGTTATTGATCAAGAAAATGTCCCTACAGACTTGCCTGTCCGCCAATCTGATGGAGGCCATTCCTCAGCTGAGGTTACCTCTTACCACATGGCAGCTGTAATCATGCTGTCTCTTCACAGAAACAAGAACTAAGACAGTTTGTGTGAAGGTCTTCTAGCAAGAGTGGATACTGATGCTTGGGGTGCGTAGCAGTTGTGAGGGGTAGCTGTTCTTAGCTTGACCCAAACTAGAGTTGGAAGCCCTGGCTTACTGTTTCAGAGGTTTAGTCCATTATCATCACAGAAGGGAACATGGTGACATGCCAGCAGACATGATGCTGGGGAAGGAGCTGAGAGTTCTACATCTGGATCTGCAGGTAACAGGAGGTGAATGCCACACCAGGCATGGCTTGAGCTTCTGAGACCTTGAAGCTCACCCCGTCGTAACACACTTCCTCTAAAAAAAAGCCACACCCATTACAACAATGGCTATATCTTCTAATAGTGCCACTCTCTATGGTCAAGCACTCAAATACATGAGTCTATGGGTCCATACCTATTCAAACCACCACAAAAAAACAATACTGCATATGTTTCTATGCATACAAATCTGTGTATAAATACCAATAAGGGCTCCACAGCAAGCCTACTAGTGTTTGATGACTGATCTTATATAAGGCCACCATGAGATTCCCCTTGGCTATGTGTTTATTTGTGGAGCGTGTTGACCACAAAATGCTTGCCCTCAGTAAAGGAAATTGTTCAGAAGTTTGGAAGAGCTAGGTGTTTATACAAAATCCTTGGTGAATAGTGCCCAAGTTGCTCAGTCTGGGTGTCCTTAAGATCTATCCACCTCAAAGGGACAACAGGCACCTGACTTCATTCTGTTATACGTTCTCATACCCTCTGGAGAGTAGTTCATGACCTGAAGCCTCTAGTCCACCCAACTAGAGCAGCTTTGGTTAACACTGTGGCTGAATCAACCCAGCAACAAGCAGACAAAACCCAGGTCTTTTTCCAGACTACTTCCTAGTTGAACAAGGCAGAGTTTGTCTCTGGGAACCTTTCTGATTCTGTGAGCATCACTAACATTGTGGGTAAAGCCCCCCAAATGAAAATAAACAAAAAAAACCCAAAACGAAACAGCCAAGGTCTTTGCAGTTAAGAGCCCCAAAAATAGGCTCCTTTGACAGTAAAACTTACAAAGGACATTTTTAAAAATGGTTTGTCTCTATCTGAAATTATAGCTTTCAATTTTTAAAATATTTATCTGTGCTTATGTGCATTAAATCATTGGACTAGAAAAACGATTTTTTTATTATTGTATTGTTATTCATGACTATTTTACCTAGCACTCTAGATTCATATTCCATTCTCTACTATCCCACTTTATTCATGAAAATTGTGCTCTGATCCTAATACCTTTTTAAGTTGACTTAGTTTTGCTTACATGTACAAATGTTTTACCTGAGTGCGCGTTTGTGTATCCCATCGTGCTCGGGGCCTGTAGAGGTCAGAAGAGGGTTTAGAATGCCCTGGTGCTAAACTGATGGATGCTTTTGATCTATTTGGGTTTGGAAACTTGAATCCAAGTCATCTGCAAGAGCCATATGTGCTTTTAACCACTGAGGTATCTAATTAATTTTAAATTAATATATTACCTGTATTAAGACCATTTACACAAAGAAATTATTTCACTTTACAACCTAATACATGCTGTCTGTGATGTTCTGGTCTACTAGAACTTTTCCAAGCTTTAATGTCTATTTTACCTAGCATGCAAGATTCATATCACATTTTCTATTATCTCACTTTATTCCAGAAAATTTCTTTATTCGAGAAAACTGCCCCCTGCAGGCCTATGCTCCATTTTAAATTAGACTTACAAATTACTGATCAACCTAAATACCCTAGTCTGTCAGTAACTAATCACATCTAGATTACTACTAATAAAACAACCCTGTATCTTTCCTTGAAGTGCTTGCCACTCAAACATGAGCTCCTGGGTTTGTATCACTCGCACATGTGTAAAAAGCCAGGCATGACAGTATATGCCTGTAATTCTTGTGCTTGGGAGGCAGAGACAGACAAATCACTGTAGCTTACTAGACAAGTGTTGTTCAGTTGGGGGGGGGCTCAAGGTTCAGTGAAAGACCCTGATCAAAAATAAATAAATAAATAAAATATATAATTTTCAAGGTTCGTGGTCCCACTGCAGCCCGAAGCCATGTTGGTGTCTATGGGAGGTGCTGCCACTGAGGGCTGTGATGGTGTCCTTGGTCAGAGCAGGAACAAAGGCCTTTGTTGATGTTCCCGGTCGGTCTCTACTTCCACTGGAAAACATGCCGAGCGCTCTGTGGCATGTGTTGATGCTACAGTCCATACAGATACATGTGTTCTGTGCTATCAACAGAAACCATGTGGAAACCCAGTGCTCCCACTGACTGTAAAGGACAAGGAAGCTACTTCTGTCCTTGTACGGATAACTGCAGACACGCAGTTGAGAAAGAGAGATAGAGAAAACTTCAATGGCAATCCCTACCCTCACCCAGCCCTTCCAAACAAGAAATATCCTAGACAAAAAGCCATCAAACGGAACTCTTTACAATGTGATAGAGATCCTGAAGTGTAGCTCTTCACTATTGATGGCTTCTGGTGGGAATGCTGCTGGGGAAAGGCTCTGTTTTCCTCAGGCGGCTACCCACCACGAGTATGACTATGCTCCACTAAATACATGGGCAATGTAAACTGGACTTGTTTGTTCCTCCTTCCCTCCCCATCCCCTTCCCTTTCCCCTCTCCCTCCCCCTTTCCCTCCCCTTCTCCCTCTGCTTCTCCTTCTTCTCCCTGTTCTCCTTCCTC
>JADRCD010181624.1:5909-20854 GCA_019843815.1 Montemys delectorum
TGTCTGTGTATGTCTGTGTATGTGTCTGTGTGTGTCTGTGTGTGTGTGTGTCTGTGTGTGTCTGTGTGTGTCTGTGTGTGCATGTATGTGTGTGTCTGTGTGTGTGTGTATGTCTGTGTGTATGTGTCTGTGTGTGTCTGTGTGTGCATGTATGTGTGTGTCTGTGTGTGTCTGTGTGTGTATGTCTGTGTGTGTGTGTCTGTGTGTGTGTCTCTGTGTGTGTTTGTGGCTGTATGTATATGTGTTTCTGTATATGTGCTTGAGTGTCTGTATGTCTCTGTGTGTTTGTTTGTGTGTCTCTGTATATGTATTTCTCTGTGTATGTCTGTGTGTAGGTCTGTATATTTGTATGTGTGTCTGTCTGTGTCTCTGTGTGTTTGTCTGTCCATGTCTGTGTGGTTTTGTGTCTGTCTGTGTGTATCTGTATCTGTGAGTATATGTGTGTCTGAATGTCTCTCTGTGTGTATATCTTTCTGTGTCTGTGGATTCGTATGTATATCTCTCTGTGTGTCTGTGTATTTGTATACTGTGTCTGTATATTTGTATGTGTGTCTCTGTGTGTGTCCGTGTCTTGGTATGTGTGTGTGTGTATTTGTCTGTGTATGTCTGTGTATTTGTATGTGTCTGTGTGTGTATGTATATGTGCATATCTGTGTCTGACTATGTGCATGTGTGTGTGTGTTTAAACCCAGGGCTCTGCACATGCTAGGCAAAGGCAAGTGAACCCAGCTCCATCCTGTCCTCATAACAGCTTATCATCTCCTTTTTGAAGGCATCAGGACATGGGATTAAATTGTGACCACAGCATTACCTGAGTTCTGTGAAGATATTTAGGCCTGTTCTTTTTCTTCACAGTGCCTGCCATGCCTAGCACCCAGCTGCATCTTAGGGAGCACTCACCAAACATGCCAAGTTCAATGTCTGGGGTGTGACATGAAGGACTCAGGTTTCAAAGGGAGCACGCTTGGATCTCAGTTTTACACCTTATTCCCCGTATGTCCTTAGGGAATGTTTCTGTGTAATGATCCCACTACAGATGGCTGTGAGCCACCATGTGGTTGCTGGGAATTGAACTTAGGACCTTAGGGAATGACCTTAACCTCTGAGTCCCAGTCTCTCCCACTGTTACAGTGATGACAAGTCTCAATCCCTGCCTCCCAGGAACTCGGGAAAACTTAGAAAGAATAGCCAGGTGTGCGGCAACCCCTTAGGGGCTGGAGGCAGGAAGAGCAGGAACTCAAGGCCAGCCTTGGCTACATAGTTAGAAGTCAGCCAGAGCTACCTACATAAGACCCTGTCTCAGCAATATAAAGGAAATAAGAGCTCGAGGGAAGTAGAGCTGGGTTAGTGGTTAAGAGGGAGCAGTGCTCTTGCAGGAGACTGGCGTTTAGTTCTTAGTGCCCACCCAGGACAGTTCGCAGCTGCCTGTGACTCCAGCCCCACGGGATTCAAAGCTGCTGGCTCTGTAGGCACCTGAAAGCACACGCGCACATGAGCGCACACACACACACACACACACACACACACACTTAAAAAGGAAACAAGACTCTTTTAAAAAATAAAATAAAATAAGTACGGCTGGAGAGATGGCTCGTGGTTAAGAGCACTGACTGCTCTTCCAGAGGTCCTGAGTTCAATTCCCAGCAACCACATGGTGGCTCTCAACCATCCATAATGAGATCCAATGCCCTCTTCTGGTGTGTCTGAAGACAGCAACAGTGTACTCACATTAAATAAATAAATAAATAAATAAATGTCCATATATATACATATGATAAGTAGCTACAAATGGGGCACTTGAGAAATTCGAATGTTACTTAACATATATATGTCATACACACACCTGCCTGGTTTTATTTTTGAGACAAGGTCTGCATGGGCTGGCTTTGAACTCTTCATCCTCCTGACCAAGTCTCCCAAGTGCTGGCATTCCAGCCTTGTGCCCCTCCATCCAGCCCACGTCAGTCTCCACTGCCTCGTGAAACTGACACTCATTAACATCTACTGTATTCAGGCTGAGGGCTGCTGTCAGAGGCAGCATGGGCTACTGAGACCATGTTCACCACGGTGCAGCATATAGTGGGTGTGATGGTCTGTGAGATGGTCTTAACTGAGTTAATTGATGTGGGAAGGCCCGGCCCACCCTTGGTGGTATCATTTCCCAGGCAAGGGGGTGTGTCCCGTCTGAGTAGAGAACTGTAGTTAATCCCAAGCGAGTAAGCACACATGCATGCATTTCTCGTATCCTTAGACTGCGGCTACGATGCGACTGGCTGTTGTAAATTCCTGCCGCCTTGACTTCCCCACAATGATGGGTAGTAAACTGGAACCACAAGCTAAAATAATCCCTTTCCCCTTTACGTTGCATCTTCTCAGAGTATTTAATTAGAGCAAGAGAAATAAAACTCCGACTTTATCCCCATCTCGTGAAAACACAGCTGAAGCCAGGCTTAGTGGCTCATGCCTTTAATCCCAGCACTAAGGAGGCAGAGGCAGGCGGATCTCTAGGTTTGAGGCTAGCCTGGTCTACAGAGTGAGTTCCAGGACAGCCAGGGCTACACGGAGAAACCGTGTCTCAACAAACAAACAAACAAACAAAAAACCAACCACAAAAAACAGAGTTGGCAAGCTGGGATGGTACTCAGGGTTTGAACACATGTTTAGCATGTGCAAGTCCCTAGGTTCGATCCCCAGTACTGCAAAAGTAAACAAAAACAGCTCTTCAGTAAGATTAGTGTGTGGGTGGAAGAGAAGAGTGTGAGAATGAACAGGAACAACTGCTGTGAGAGCCACCCCGCTATACAGCTATACAGCTGTGTTGTCTATGCTCAGAGAAGGAACACGCTGCTATCTCAGAGGAGGGGATCAGCAGTGCCAGGGAGCACTGAGGATTGCCACAGACGATGAAATGAGGAACGGCGCTGGGATAGACAGAAGATCGGAAGGGGCTGCAAGCGAGCCATAGTGGTAGCCGAAGGTAGATAGAGAGTGAGCCAGGATAGAAATGAAGTCGCGAGGATGGGGAGGGAGAGAGGAGTAAAGGTAAGAGCCAGGCCTGTAGGGCAGACCTGTTATCCTAGACACGTGGAAGGTTGAGGCTAGAGGATGGCAAGCCCAAGGACTCTGTGCCAAAATAAAAGAGTAAATGCGAAACTGGGATATAGATCAGTGGCGGAGCCCCTGCCTAGAATCCCCCAATGAGGGGCTGGGGGCGTGGCTCAAGAGTAGAGTCCCTGCCTAGAATCCCCCAGTGAGGGGATGGGGGTGTGGCTCAGTGGTAGAGCCCCTGCCTAGAACCCTCCTGTGAGGGGCTGGGGGCGTGGCTCAGTGGTAAAGCCCCTGCCTAGAATCCCCCAGGGAGGGGCTGGGGGCGTGGCTCAGTGGTAGAGCCCCTGCCTAACACGTGCCAGGTCCTGGGTTCAATGTCTAGTACCAAAACAATAACAAAAGGAATAAGTTATAGGTGATGTTGTGGTTAATGGTGGAGACGTAGTTGAGGACTGGAGAAGGCATTGGGTTTAAAGCTGGGGCTGGAGAGAAAGTGGGGCTTGGGGATGGAATCAAAGGAAGAAGGGTTCAATTGGGATAAGGTAGGGATGTGGCTGAGGATGGAGAGAGGAGGATGTAGGCTGGGAAGGAGGAAGGATGGACATGAGGAAGGCTTGGGGAGTGAGGTGGGATTTGGAATGACTATGGGCTCTGGTGTGGTATTGGGTGAGATGGAGGTATTTTCACAGTGGAGTTGGGAAGGATTCAGACGGGACCAGATGGGGCTCACCTTCGGGGTCCAGCAGACGTGCTAGCCCCAGGTGCTGCTCGGCTGTGCGGAAAGCTCTCTGCAGGTTGTAGTTGGCGTTGGACTTGGTAAGTTTGCTGAGGTCCACAAGATCAGGCCTGGGCAGGGGCACAGAGCAGCAGGCAGCAGGTAGGCTCCAGAGCCAGTGAGCAAGCAGGTGAATAGACACTGTCACCTGAGCCCCACCCAGGTGAGGAGCACAACCCAGCCAAGGAGGAAAGGTGTGTGTGTGCTGCAGCCTAGACAAGCACTGCCTGGGGCACGCACTGTTAGGGCATGTGTAAACATGTATTCTTGTGTTTTTGTCACTGTGTGCACAGACACGTGACCAGCACCCACATGGTGCCTGACTGTGTAAGTCTGTGGCATTGTCTGGCAACACGAACCTGTACAGCCATGTGGAGCATGTGTACACATGGTGTCCCCATATGGACTTGGATATATTTGGACACAGCATTACATAGTGGTCAGGGTATATGTGTACTTATGATGCCCGTGTGTACTCAGGTGAGTGAATACATGTTATACCATGGTCAGTCCACACGTATATGTGGCACACTCATGTCTATTTAGGTGTATTTGTCTTTTTTCTTTTTTTCTTAGTTTTTAAGACAGAGTTTCTCTGTGTAACCCTGGCTGTCCTGGAACTCTCTGGCCTCTGGCTGGCCTTGAATTTTGCCTGCCTCTGCCTCCCAAGTGCAGGGACTAAAAGCATATACCACCACTGCCCAGCTATATTTACCTTATTTTTTAACCTACATTTATTTATTTGGGAGGGTATACATGCCATAGTGCTTATGTGGAGGTTAGAGGACAACCCCAGGAGTTAGCTCTCCTTCTGCCACGTGGGTCTCGGAATGTTGCCTCCCCTACCCAGTTCAGCCTCCGGGAATTAAGACAAAAGACTCTCTGCAGACTTTCAGCTTATCTCTGAAAGAAGCTGCTTGGGAAGTTCTCGCAGAGATTCAGCTACGCCTGTGACAACGCCTACTGCCTGAGGACATCCGCAGACGTCAGAGCAGCAGGTTACCTTCGCCCTTGATTCCTTCCTGACTCCTCCCACAATGTTTATGTTATGCAAATATCATTGTAACCTAGAAATCCAATTTCTGTTTCTCGTGTACATATAAATGCTGAACCCCAAAAGTAAAGTACAAAGTCTTGATTGGGGCTCAACTCGACTTCGTGTCCTTTTGTTCTCGAACTCTGTTTCAGGTCCTTTCTTCCTTTGACGGAGAGAACCCCAAAGTTCATGAAACTGGGGGACAGTTCCATCTGAAAGCAAACTCAGGTCATCGGGCTTGGCATCGAAGAGATGTCTGCTTTGTTTGATTGTTTTATTTGTTTGCTTGTTTGTTTATTTGGATTTTTGAGACTGTGTCTCTCTTTGTAGCTCTGGTTGTCCTGGAACTTGCTGTTTAGACCAGACTGGCTTGAACTCATGGTGATTCACCTGCCCCTACCTCCCAAGTACTGAGATTAAAGGTATGCACCACCATCCCTGGATCTTCTGGTGTAAATATATATAGCAATATGTAGTGTCTGGGCTGGGTGTAGATGATGCACATGTGTTTGCTCAGGTGTGTGTATTTGTGTGTGTGTGTGTGTGTGTGTGTGTGTGTGTATATGTATATATATATATATATATATATACACATATATATACACATATATGTATGTATGTATGTATCATGTTGTGTTTCGGGCATGTATATGAATAGGCTGCACACATATCTAGTGTATGCTCAGATATGTCTGTGTGTGTATGCATGTATCGTGTCATGCTCAGGGCATGAATATGGATAAAATGAACACATAGCTAACCAAGAGTAGTATATATAGCATCCCGTCACAACTAGAAGTGTGAGGACAGGAACATTTTGGCCATGTCACTCTGGCTGAGTATCCTGTTCCTCCGTAGGCTTCCTCATTGTAAATGGAATGATAGGAATAGCAAATGCCTACAGGGGTCAGTGAGTACTAAACGTCCTCAGAGGACAAGCAATGGTACTTGGTATGCAGAAGACATTTTGTAAATGCAGCCTGGTGGTAAACATGACCTAGTCCCAGCTTGTGGGATTTTTGTGGAGGAGGTGTGTGGATCTTACGGATGAGGTGTTTGAGTGAGACTGGTGACTGCGAGTAAAAACACATGTGCCAGGAAAAACTGGGCCCTGGCTTTGGCCACACCTGAATAAATTCCTTCCAGTCCCTAGGCTTCAGTTTCCCTAATCCGTCATTTGGAAATGGACAGCGTGGGCGTCCTTTTTCTGGACCCTCAACCTTCAGCCTGTTTAGTACGAGGCCCTGGGGTTCAGGTACATGAGTGTGCTGGATCCAGGAAGCAGGGCTCTGGGAAATGTAGAGGCACTGAGTATATTCCAAAGCAGACAGTGCACCAGGAATGCGTCCCCCATCCTGGCTATGCATGTCAATTGGCTTCCCACGTTAGGAAAAGGCTCTACCATGGAACCACACTTGCAGCCTTGCAGCCTTCACTCTAGGTAGACCAGGCATCTGTCCATGTGCTGACTAGTTTTTCGCCATCTTGACACAAGCTAGAGTCTTCTGGGAAGTGACAACCTCCGTTGAGAGTGACCTTATTTTCTCGATTAACCATTGATGTGGAGGGTCCAGGCCCACTATAGGTGATGTCATCCCTTAGTAGGTGGTCCTCAGTTACATAAGAAAAGAAGCAGAGCAAGCCATGAGGAACAAGCCAGTGAGCAGCATTCCTCCATAGCCTCTGCTTCAGTTCCTGCTGCCAGGCTCCCGCCTTGTGTTCCTGCCCTAACTTCTCTAGTGATGGGGTGTCACCTACGAGTCTCAACCACATAGAATGACCTTTGTAAGATGCCCCAAACTTATTTTGGTCGGTGTTTCGATAAAAAGCAAACTAAGACACCTGGGAATGAGTTCCCTACTTTGGGTGTATATATGCATGGGTATTTCAATGTACGAACACATACCCGTGCAAGGTGCACGTGTATACGGGACAAGAATCTGTGCGTGTATGTGCACCTCTGAGAAAAGGTGAAAGACATGTGTCCAATGGGAAATAAGTGTATATGAAGGAGTAAAGGTGAAGAGAGAAGTTTACTGTGTCATCCATACGAGTGTGCGCGTGCGTGCGTGTGTGTGTGTGTGTGTGTGTGTGTGTGTACAGGTGTGTGTGTACAGGTGTGTGTGTACAGGTGTGTGTGTAAAAGTATGTGCACACAAGTGTGTGTACAAGTGTGTGTACAACTGTGTGTGTGTACAACTGTGTGTGTGTACAAGTGTGTGGCCTCAGGGGTGTGGAGGTAGAGGGCGGGACCGGCTGATACCTGTGACGATGGATGAGGGCATTGAAGGCCAAGCCATCTCTCCAGCTGGTGGTGAAATTCTGGATGTTTACCTCAGGGTAACTGGATGTAGGGAAGGAAAAGACAGAGGTAGAGATGAGTCAGGAGAGAAGAACAGGAGTTGAGGAAGGGAAAGGTGGATATCTGATGGGTGTAAAAGATCAAGGGATGATAAGGTGGCTCAATGGTTTAAGAGCATTAGCTATTCTTCCGGAGGACCCAGAGTTCAATTCCTAGCACCCACATGGCAGCTTCCAACTGTCTGCAATCCAGCTCCAAGTGATTTGACACCCTCACACAGGCATATATGCAGACAAACACCAATGCACATAAGAACAAAAATAAATAAAAATCATTAAAATTAAAAATAAAATCATTTAAAAATAATTCATGGATGGATGGACAGACGGATGGATGGACAGATAAGATAGATAAGATGTATGGAAGAAGAGAGATACACGAAGAAGGAAAGCAAATGAGGATAAAATAGGAGGTGATGGGGAAAGAGAGAGGAGGAAAGAGGCAGAGACAGAGAGGTGTGGAGAAGATGGAGAGGAGAGACTGAAGGCAGGAGAGTAGAAAGAAAGAGGAAGGAAGCAGAGAATGGTAAGAGAGGTCAAAAGCTGACTGAGGTAAAGCCAGACACGAGAAACAGATGGCTTCACAAGGCAGTCCAAGAAGGATAAGGCATACAAAACCCACCCCCTCCCATCTGTTCCTCCTGCTCCCCCACCCCTGTTCCCCATGGGGCACTGGAGTATGTGCCATGTCCCTCCCCACAAAGCTGGGGGTCTAAGGAGAATGCACCTGTACCCACCCCACCCTCTCAACCACAAAGGAAAACCACCACGAATCTCACTGCCCAGACTGCAGGGCCCTAGATGGAAAGTGACTACTGACAGGGGCAAGCTGGCCAGGGCTTGGACTTGGGGGAGGAGGCTATGCATAGCTGCTTGTTAAATATCCTGAGTGGCAGGACTGGGGGAGGTGGAAACAGAGGGACAGGAACAGGCTAGGGACATGCGTTGCTCTTTTGGGGGGATTTTGTAGTGTTTTGGCAGCACTAGGATCAAACCTGGACTCATGCTCCAAGGCAAGCAGTCTCTGAGCTGAGCTGCAGCACCAGCTCCTCCACACTGCTTCCTAAGGCCTCGGCTAGCGTCGCCTTTGAACGTGGCTTTCGAAATTCTTAGAAAGCGTTGTTCACCAAGGTTAGAGACCTATTTCATTTACCAGTCTGGGACAAAAATTTTGACAAAGGGCATGTGCTCCTTCTTAAGCTGTTGCTCTGGGAGGAAGCCCAAGGTTGCAGGCCCACCTGCCTGTGAGGAGGGGGCGCTCACCCAGCAGTTTTCATCTGGCACCACAAAAGCAGGGCGTCCTTGGCGGAGCGGGTCTCTCTGTTGTCTTCTGTCTCAATCTTGATGACTTGAATCTGTGAAGAGACAAACATGAGGTCGAGCACTTCCCTTCCTGCCATTGAGGGTGGCTGGTTCAAGGGGAAGCTGGCGGGGTTCACGCCTGTGGTTGCTCATCTCTGTGATCGTCCTTTACTGGGCTGGCGCCTCCATAAGTTGAGGAGGAAGAGATCGGCTCAGGTTGTACTTTCCTGAAGCCTGCAAACAGTTTATAGATAACTTCTTTGATTCAAACCACTATCTTCTTCTGCCTAGACCACCAGTGTGGTGGTCTCCATGTTAATCTCCGTGCATAGTCAGCTCACCATGTGGTACAAGAAGGGACAGTGGGAATTCCTAGGTCATGTCACATGCCTCAATATGCTAAGCAAGCATTCAACCACTGAGCCACACTCCCAGCACGCCATCTCCACCCCCTCTGGAGGATTCTAGGCAGGGGCTCTACCCCTGAGCCACGCCCCCAGCCCCTCACTGTGGGGTTCTAGTCAGGGGCCCTATTATTGAGCCATGCTCCCAGCCTGTTACTAGCAGATTCTACGAAAGTTCTTTTCCATTCTTAGTTTTGAGACAATATCTAGCGGAGTTGTGTAGGTTAGCCCTGAACCTACTTCATTGGATAGGCAAACCTTCAATTCTGATCCTCCTGCCTCAGCTTCCTGAGTACCTAGATTTAAAGGCCTGTACCACCAGGTAGTACCTCTATGACTCTGTTTCACAGAAGGTAAAAAGGAAAATTCCTCCAGCCTGGAACATCCTTCTCCCATATCATAAAAAAAGACTCAACTCCTCCTTCAGGCATTTATACAAATATCACTTTCTGTGATCTCAGCACTTGGAAGGCTGAGGCAGGAGGATCACAAGTTCCAGGCCAACCTGAGTTACAGAATGAAATTCTATCTCAACAACAATAACAACAACAACAACAACAACAACAACAACAATGAATCTTCTTTTAATGTATATGTGTGTGCATCTGTGTTTGTGTATGTATATGCACGTGGATGCAATGCCTGGAAAGGACAGAAGAGGGCAGAAGAGGGCAGAAGATCTCCTAGAGCCAGAGTTACAGGTGGCTGTGAGCTGGGAAGTGTGTGGTATGTGCTGGGATTAAAGGTGCTCAGGATCTTACCCAAGCACATTTTCTTCAAGCAGAGCAAATGGAGCTACTATGGAGAAGTGAGCAGAGGGTGTAGGGGGACCTCCCAAGAATGGAAGGGGCTCCAAGGGAGGAGTGCCTAAACAATTTTTGTGTGTGTGTGTGTATGTATGTATGTATGTATGTATGTATATACGTGTATGTGTTCAAGTGTGCACATGTGTCTGCACCTTTGTGTGACTGCATTGTATGGCTCTATCAGGAGTTTTTCTCTATCAAGTTCCAACTTCTTTTTTGAGACAGGGTCTCTCACTAAACCTGAAATTCATTAATTTGGATTAAATTATGTGGTTAGCAAGCCCTAGGGGTCCTCCTATCTTCATACACTGGAACAAAGCTTCTAATGACTTAGAACCTAGAATAGATATTAGAGTCTATCCCCAGAGGGATATTTGAGGACTGGATCCTTGCTCAAGAACTAGCTTTGAGGCAGGCTGGGAGGATGCCTCAGCAAATAAGAGTGCAGACTACTGTTACTAAGAATCAAAGTTCAGGTCCCAGTATGCATTTCGGGTAGCTCAGAGCTGCCTATAGCTCTAGCTCCATGGAGACCCAACACCTCTAGTCTCTAAGAGTACCTGCATTTACATACACAGACCCACACAGACATATAATTTTAAGAATAAAAATAATAGGGCTGGAGAGATGGCTCAGCTGTTAATAGTTCTTGTTGCTCTTACAGAAGTCCTGGGTTCGATTCCTAACATCCACATGGTGGCTCACAACCACATGTATACAGTTCACATAATATATATAAGTGTGTATACATATATGTATTATATGAATTATATAATTTTATATGAATACATATACATACGTATCCATATACACAATGTGGAATGAGTAAGTCTCAGATAAATGTTAATAAACACAATGAAAACTTTTAAAGAACTGGCTTTGGCATGTGGGTTCCAATGAAGAGATGCAAGACCCTTCCATGAAGTATCCGCATTGCGGTGGGGCCCCAGCATCTACTTATTTGGTGACCATGACATTCACATTTGTCTCCAGTCTCAGTCTGCTCCCAGAACTCTGTTCCTAGATCTGGTGGAGTTCTAGATGTGCCCCCCAATCCATGTCCTAGACCTGTAACTATAATATCCTAAACTGCCTTCAGAGCTTCCCCCAGCTACCTCCCAAGGCCTACCACTCCCCCCTCACCCTCCCAATCCTCAGACCACAGCTCTGCATCACTACCTGTCCCCCATCGCTTGGCCACCGGCCTCCTGAATGGCTTTCCTATCTGCCTTCTTTTTTGTTGTTAGCTTTTTGTTTTGGTTTGGTTTTGGTTTGCTCCCTCTCTGCCTCCTTTTCCCATATCCCACCCTGGTCCTGTTCTGGCTGTCCCCCATTTTCATAACACTGGAGATGGAACCTGTATGTGCTAGGTAGGTATCCTGTCACTGATTGTATTCCCATTAAAAACAATCTCTGGGAGGGAAGGAGGGTGGGAGGGCTGTGAGCGGGATGGAGAGTGAATCAAATAATAAATAAATTATTGGAGGTAGAAACATCTCTAAGCTGGGTGTGGTGGCACACACCTACTATCTCTGTGCCTGGGAAATGTGGCAAGAGGGACCAGGAGTTCAAGATCATCCTCAGCTATCTGCAGAGTTGAAGGCCAGCTTGCTCTAAGAGTGACCCTGTCTCAAAAAAAAAAAAAAAATCTGTAGTCTGTCTCCATACCAGACAAAATAAACTCAAAATTGCCAACCTCGGGCCTCTCAGTCGTGCTAATAATCCCTCTGAGGTCATCTCCTCTCTCCTCTTGCTTGCCCCCCCCCCAGCTCCTAACCTCAGTGTTTGTTGGTACTTCCAGAATGCAAAGCTAGTCCCACCTCATTGTCTTTGCAACTTCTGCTCCCTTCTCCTGGGGTTGAAGTCTCATGCACACTAGGCAGGTGCTTTACCACTGAGCCCTATTATAGCCTGCACACCCTCCATTCTCCTATGTAACTCAACAACCATCAGCATCCCAGCCATTTTCTGAACAAAATCTCAGGGAAGCTAGTGTGATACTTTATATCCCTTAGCTGCTTTAAAGCCATCTTCTTTCCTTGCATAGCCTCCTTTGTCCCTATAAAGCCTTAAAAACAAAATTCTTCTCTTCAGCCCTGGACCTCCCCCCACCCATCCCCCCAGGACCTATGAGCAGGTCATCTTTCCTCTGCCTGTAAACGTTCCTTTCTCCTATGCATCTGCTGGATCTGCGTATTTGTTTATTGTCAGTTTCCCTTATCACACTGTGAGCTCCATAAAAGCCAAAAGTTTGTCTGTTCATTTCCGTAGTGCAGAACAAGACTGCCCGATCTGAGCCAAAGCCTATCACTGCTGCTGTGTGTAGAAATGAATGCCTGGACCCCAGCTCTCAGGAGGCCAAGGTCTCAAGGGTCACAGAGAGTCTGAAGCGATCCCATGATCCTATCTCAAAACTCGAAACAACAACAACAAAAGCTGGGCGGTGGAGGCACTCGGGAGGCAAAGGCATGCGGATTTCTGAGTTCAAGGTCAGCCTGGTCTACAGAGTGAATTCCAGGACAGCCAGGGCTACAGGGAGAAACCCTGTCTCAGTAAACAATAACAACAGCAACAACAAAAGTTTGGGCTGCTAAGATGGTGTATCAGGCAGAGGCACCTGCTGTTAAGCCTGAGGACCCCGAGTTCAATCCTCCAAACTTACATTGTGGGAGGACAGAACTGAATCCTCAAAGTCGTCCTTTGACTTCCACGTGAGTGCTCTAGCATACATGCATGACTCCCTTCCCCCCAGTGCCCCCCCACACACAATGTAATCTTTAAAATCCACCTGTTTCCTCATTGGTAAAGTGAGCAAACTAATTCGACATAATTTAAGGGTTCTATGTGTATTAAATGTCAGCGTTTAGAAGAGTGTGGAAGTGTAAACAGTGAAGATAGGGTTACAGCAGTGAAGGAGATCAGAATTATATTTTAACATCCCTACCCCCTGCTTACAGAGTTCCTGGAACATGGGAAGAAAATCTGGGGGAGGAAGGAGTGAGTGGAGGGGGAGCCTTCCTAATGCCTCCCGCAGTGGGCAGCGGGCTGTGCAGGGGTTATCGGGGGTCACCTGGAAGCGCAGGATGATGGTCCAGACCAGCCCCAGCGTCAGTCGGTGGTTCCCATCCACGATGTCATGTGACCCCACGTTCTCCAGGTGCACACGCTGCTCCTTCAGGAACTGCAGAGCCTTGTCCACGTTCTCCAGCGAGTGGATCCGCATGCGGCCGCGAGTGGGCCTCGGCTAGGGCAGCAGGGGCATTGAGTGATGGGACCTGGCCAAGAGCAAGGAGCCCTCGGCTCTGCCTCTCTCACGGCCAAGGCCACACCCCTTCAGTCTTATCCAAGACTCAGGACCCAATCCTATCATCTCCGTGGGTTCAGGACCAGCCTGAGCTACAGAGTAAGTGCCAAGCTGGCCGGAGCTGCAGGGTAAAATATAGTCTCACATTTCCCCTCCCTCCATGAGCCCTTACTTATTTTCACTACTTGTTCCTTCAAGGACGATCTCAAGCTCTTTACTTGGCCACGCCCATCATCGTGAAGCCCCGCCCTTCCCTTCGGGCCATTCTATAGCACCCGTCCTCTTTCTTGCTAGTAGCTCAGTTCCTGGCACTGAGCCTTGTTCCTACATTGCTGTGCCTCTCACGACTGCGGGAGTTCTGAGTTCTCGTCCTTCAGTGACTCGCTGACCCATCATAATCACACTGCTTGAGATGTGGTCCATCAGACCCAAAATCATAGCCCCAGCCCAAACAAGACAATCTCGTACAATACTGCCTTTGCCCTGAGACACCCATGACCTAACCCCACCAACCTAGACTGCCCCACAGCTGCAATTCCCTGCATCACTCCATCAACTGACTCCCCGCATCCAAGTTCTTCCTGCTTTACAGACACGCCCCTTGCCACCCCCTAACCTAGCTGGCCCTTCTAAGCTCTTCTCCACATTGCCAGCCCCACCCCTCCCTAACCCTCCCTAGCCCTCCCACCGACCATCTTCTCCCTCTAGAGCCCCGCCCCTCCAACAGACACACCCTTCATCCTGCCCCTGCATGAGTCCCACCTCTTCGAAGAAGCCCCGCCTCTCCAATGGGGCTCTACCCCCTCTGTAAGAGCCCGCCTCTTCAACTAGACTCCGCCCCCACAACACTGAATAAGGGGACCTCTCTATCTCTCCCTCTGCCAGAGTCCTGATTAACCCTTATTCCCTCCGCCATCAAGGCCCTCTCACCAGCTGCTCCCCAGACAGCACTTCCAGGAGCCGGGTGAGCACAAACCCATCCCGAAGATCTGCATACAGGTCTCCAACATGGCAGCCTACTCGGGCGAGGTGCGAATTCACCCACTTGGTGAAGGTTTTCTTCTGCACAGCCTCTCGCTCATCTAGAAGAAACAAAGACTGAGCCTAGCCTTCTCAGGAGTCCCTCATCTTCTTCTAGCGTCCCACCACCACCCTCCACTCTTCTGCTGGCCCAAGACTTGGCCCAGTACCTCCTCCTGCCGGGATGCCTCCCACTACCTGATGCTCCGTGCCTAGTGACCAGTTTTCCTAAGATACCATTCCCATGGGAAACCTTCCTAGCTTGCTGGGTCACTCATTCATCCTTGCAGTATTTGAGTAACAACTCTACTGGTATCTTAGTGGCACAGAAGTCTCACTAGTAAGTAAAGCTGGTACACACATAGACATTGTAGAGCCGGGCTGGGGTTAAGGATGAGGACGGTCAGGAAGAGAACTGCCTTCTAGGGCTTTCATTGGCCCTGTATGGAGGGTCTATCAAAGAGGGCAAGAAGGACAGAGACTCAGCAAGATTGGAGAAGGGACCCAGGAGAGCAGGGGTGAGGCTAGACCAAGGCAGAAGCTGTAAAAGCCAGGAGGGGGGAGACGTATTGGGGAGTTGTTTGGGGTTCAAAATAAGAAGGCAGAGGTTGGAGACTTAGCTCAGGGGTAGAGCGTTTGCCAAGTCAATACAAAGAAAAAACACAGTGGCAGCTGACTGTTGTAGGAGATGGAGACGGCGGCACAGGCCGCGAGGCCCCTGAAGACAGGAATGTTCAAAGCCACCACTTCATCAAGCTCCCAAGTCCCTGGATGCACAGGGGGAGAAAGGCCACTTCTTGCTTCACTTGCTCAGAGCAAAATCTTTAAGGATCTATCCTCGCATGCACGTGTGTGCGTGTGTGTGTGTGTGTGTGTGTGTGTGTGTGCG
>JADRCD010181628.1:0-12183 GCA_019843815.1 Montemys delectorum
TGTGTGTGTCTGTGTGTGTGTGTCTGTGTGTGTGTGTTTGTGTGTGTGTGTGTCTGTGTCTGTGTGTGTCTGTGTGTATGTGTGTCTGTGTGTGTGTGTCTGTGTGTGTCTGCGTGTGTGTGTGTGTGTGTGTGTGTGTGTGTGTGTTGCTGAAACGGTCTCTTGCATGTTAGGCAGTTGCTTTCCTACTGGGCCACATCCCTAGCTCTAGTACAATCCACTCTTACAGTCTGGCAAAAGGAGATTGCTATCAGTGTGGAACCAAGGCTTTGTTTTTTTTTTTTCTCTGTCAGTGAGAGGAAAACAATAAATTCCAAGTGTTTGTTGGGCAGGTGCAGTGAATTCATAATACATCTACAAGTAGCTTTTTCTTTCTCTCTCTCTGTCTCTCTCTCTCTTTCTTTCTTTCTTTCTTTCTTTCTTTCTTTCTTTCTTTCTTTCTTTCTTTCTTTCTCTTTTTTACTTGAAGCATAATGGAACTGCCCAGAGATTTCATGTGGCAGGTGGTAGCCATGTCATATTTCCCATCCTTTATCTTCCTTATGTTTTGGAATAGTCTTCCACTGAATTCTCTTTCCATATGGTTGAAAAGAAAGAATGATGCTATCTATCTCTCAGTTGGGGATGATGTATGTTTTAGAACATTAAGGGTTTCTTCTCTTAAAATGACATTGTGTATACCCAAACTCATAGGCTGGCAACCAGAGGCAAAAGTATGCAACGTCATGCCTATTTATGGGCACTAGAAAATAATCAACTTATTTTAACTTACTGTAGTATAAAGCATGGAGCAAATGTGGGCATGTACAGTAAAGGGAGCTGAAGTCACATCCTCTAGGGCCTTGCAGTTTGCTTTAAGGTATTTATGTTTTCACTGTACATAAAGTGAGAATCAACTAGATACTCCTAAATTTTAAAAGGACTAATACAGTGGCTCCTTAGACTATGCAATATAAAATGAGTGTATGTAGAGCCTGTTGTGATATCACAGGACTTCTGATAAGATTTGGACCAGAATGACTACTTAGAAGGCAGAATGTCTGATTGTATTCTTAGTGTAATTAGAAAACCTGAGAGGAATACTTATTAATATGCAAAACAACAATATGTGAATTACCTCCTTATGTATTAAAACTATATGTATTAAAGTCTCATTATCATAAAATCCACAATTCACAAAGGATTGTTCAACTTTAGGACAAAACATCAGCAAGAAGAGAGACAAGACTCCCCTTTCCAATGCTAAATCCCTAAAATATGTGCTTGGGCATAAATATACTCATTTCACTTAGATGATTTCTTTTTGCAGAACTAATGTTGTGATAGTTCTGAGGAATTATTGCATTCTAATTATTTTAACTGTGTTGTTGAAATCAAACTCACCAATGAAATAAGTATGTTTGTAATCAGAAGCAATTATAGTAAGTTAATAGATCTATAGAGCACATATATGTTCCATGAAATATAAAAAAAGGCACCATCGGACACTACTGCCAGCTACTGTCTGGCCCTGGTGGACTCCGCCCATCTTGCTGTTCTCTTGTGGATTCTGTTCCCATTCCCAGCCATCTACCCCCTGTGATCAGCTGTCACAAATCCCCATAGCCAGGTAAAATCAAAACTCTAGAGGCTTGTAATTTATCAGTCAGATTTATATTAGTAAATTTTCAACCCACAAAATGCCCTCACAATGAACTCAAAACTCAATTGATATAAACACAAACTGTACCTCTAGATGGGGCAAATGTATCCCACTTATTCTCAATCATCTATGAAATCCCCAATACTTATGGCCTCCAGGACTGTGTGGTTTTAACTCTTCTTCCTCTTCTAAAAGTTCCATCTTGTCTTCTCCTCTCCTACTACTCTCTCTCTCTCTCTCTCTCTCTCTCTCTCTCTCTCTCTCTCTCTCTCTCTCTCTCTGTACTCTCTGTACTCCATCTCTAAAATTCTCAGCCTGCCTTCCTTTTCCACTGCCCAATCACAGGCTTTCACCTTATCTTGTACCTGTCCTCATCTGCATATAGACAGAAATCCACATTTCCCCTTTAGGCTTCCTATATTTTCAGATAATATTGGTTGTTCTCAGATATTTGACGGGGTGAAAAGACTAGCTATAGTCTCATAGCCAACCCAGGCTATTTAACATTGAGAGAATATATGTGAAATGATAGCTTTCAGATAGTATACAAGCTAAACCAGGACATAATATGGATCTATACACCTTTTTAAAGTTAGGATAGATAAAAAGTGTTACATTTAATTGACAAAAATGATGGATTAGGTGTTAGGTATATTTTGTACTTTATAAATTACAGAATGGTAATAATTATGCTCAATTTATATCTTAGATAAAAGAGCCTTTTAATTGGACAAAAAGGGGGAAGTGATGTTGATAGCCCTGGTGCTGTTTGTATTTTGATACTAATTCTACTTCTGGGACTAATTTTACTGCTGCCTGGGACTAGGAGTAAATCATGTACTCAGGTGATTTCAGATGAAACTTCTCCTAATGAATAAAGATTTCAGGGGACCAATCATTGTTCGAGAAGTAGGTGGAACTTCAGGGTTGGAGAGAAGAGGAGAGGCAGGAGAAGGAGACTGGCTTTTGAACAGGAGACAGGTGGAGGCCAAAAAATATAACTAGTAGAGGCCCCCATTTCAGGTGGTGGATTCATTGGGATCTGCTACCAGAGGATTTAACTTAAAATGGCTTACAAATGATGCTAGTTGGCTGAACTAAGTTTGTGTGGTGTTTTCCTTCATGCAGTGACTCAGCTGGGTTCCAGAGAGAAAGATACAGTGGCAAAAGATGGGTATGCGAGAAGTGCAACCCATAAGGCAATGGGAATTTGGAAGCATGGGGCTGGCCTGGCAATGACCCTCCGTGGGAACTTAGTGAGTCAAGTGGAGAGATTTCTGAGCTCTGGGTCAGAGAGTCTGCCTAAATGAGAACAAGCCAGGCCAGCCTGTCTACACGTGCCCTGTCAGTGTAGCATGGTTTAAATTTTTAATTTTTCATGCAATACATACATAGTCTTGATCTTGCTTTATTTTTTTTTTGTCCCTACCTAGGAAAGTTTCCCTGAATTTACCAGTCTGGGTACTTCTGGAAAATATCCAAGAGTGTTAACTTTCAATCATCACTTAAATATAGGTTAGAGACAGCATGGGAAAAGAATTTGATTTGCAAATCATTATGTAATTCACACGTCAAACTGATCACCTTTAACATGAAATATTTATTACTTCTTACATGTCTCTGTGGTTCTTAGCTGTGTCTCCTCATTTATGTACAGCTACCTGCTGGGTCATCAGAGTCTGGTTGGACTCCAGCAGGCTTAGATAGGTAGGCTATCTCAACAGCTCTGCCTCATCAGTCTCCCATCTCACGGACCAGATGAGCCAGAGGTAGTTCCCAAGCTGATGACAGAAGTCAAAAGCAACTAGTCAGAAAGAAATGTTTGGTATCCTTCCTCATCAGGGAAATGAAATCAAAACAACTCCACCTCACACCAGTCAGATTGGCTAGGATAAAAGTCTCAGGTGACAGCACATGCTGGAGAGGTTGTGGAGAAAGAGGAACACTACTTCATTGCTGGTGAGATTGCAAACTGGTACAACCACTCTGGAAATCAGTGTGGTGGTTCCTCTGGAAATTGGACATAGTTCTACCAGAGGACCCAGCTATACCACTCCTGGGCATATACCCAAAAGATGCTCCAACATGTAATAAGGACACATGCTCCACCATGTTCATAGCAGCCTTATTTATAATAGCCAGAAACTGGAAACAACCCAGATGTCCCTCAGCAGAGAAATAGATACAGAAATTGTGGTACATCTACACAATGGAGTACTATTCAGCTATTAAAAACAATGAATTTATGAAATTCTTAGGGAAATGGATCTGGAGAATATCATCCTGAGTGAGGTAACCCAATCACAAAAGAACACACATGGTATGCATTCTCTGATAAGTGGTTATTAGCTCAGAAGTTTGGAATACAGGAAGAACAACCCACAATCCACAAGAAACTCAAGAAGAAGGAAGACCAAAAGGTGGACATTTCATTCCTTCTTAAAAGGGGGAACCAAATACCCACAGAAGGGGTTGCAGAGATTAACTATGGAGCAGAGACTGAAGGAAGGACAAGCCAGCCTAAATATAGCTATCTCCTGAGAGGCTCTGACAATACTTGACTAATACAGATGTAGAGGCTCACAGCCATCCATTGAGCTGAGTACAGGGTCCTCAATTAAGGAGTTAGAGAAAGGATCTATGGAGCTGAAGGGTTTGCAGCCCCTTAGGACAAACAACAATATGAACTAACTAGTACCCTCAGAGCTCCCAGGGACTCAACCACCAACCAAGGACTATACATAGTGGAACTGATTGTTCTGGTAGCATGTGTATAGTAGAGGATTGCAAATTCGATGATCAATAGGAGGAGAGGACCTAGGCCCTGTGAAGGTTCTGTGCCCCAGTGAAGAGGAATGCCAGGGCCAATAAGTGGGAGAGGGTAGATTGGCAGGCATGGGGAGGGGGGAGGCAACAGAGGTTTGTTCTTGTTGTTTTTGTTTGTTTGTTTGTTTTTGGAGGGGAAACTGGTAAAGGAGAAATTTACATGTAAATAAAGAAAATACCTAATTTTTTTAAAAAAAAAAAGCAACTAGTCAGAAGGTCCCATTCATTATTTAGACCCTCCACTTGGATCAAGTCTGAAAATAGCCATTAAGTCACATGGTCTCCACAGATAGTCTGATCACTTGGGGGAGGAGGGGCAGAGGGCAGATTGCAATCTCATTTATGTCTTCAGGCACCAACACAGGAAGTCATTATAGCTCACATTCCTTGCTTTTTTAAAGTTCCTTGAGTCTATTTGCCTCTGCCCATAAATGTATGGGTGGGTCATCTTCAGGGCACCAGAAGCCTACCAGTAGCTACCCCCAAAGAAAAATGACCCTTAGTAGCCATACACAGCGAAGAGCTACCTTTTTTTTCCCAATGCATGCAGCTTTGAAGATCTGACTCCAGCAAAGTGCTGCAGCTGTCCAGATCAGCAGGCTCTTTCCTGTCCTAGCAAATGCTCTGTTAACCCTATCCTGAAAATCACACTAATAATATAATACAAGGTCATATTTTCAGCACTTTGAAAGATAAAAATAAGACATCATAATACAAAGAGGTTTGAAAATAAAGATACTAGGCACGTAAGCCTGACGACCCAGGTTCTAGTCTCTGAACATATGTAAAGGTGAAAGGGAAAAAAATGAAATCCACAAAAAATTTCACTCAACCCTACATGCATACCATAGCAGACCACACACACACACACACACACACACACACACACACACACACACACATTGCCAGAATAGTAGCTCAGTTTAAGGAAATGTTTTGGTTTTGTTCTAAAGTTTTCTTTTTTTTTTTTTAATTAGATATTTTCTTTATTTACATGTAAATTTTCCCTTTCCCAGGTTCCCCTCCATGACTTTACCCCCTCTAAACCTTAGTAGTTACAGCTTTGAAACTTTAACTCTGCATACTTTTTGGTGTGTTACTGACAGGAGATAAAAGCTACATTGCTAATAAATAAAACAATATGCAATGTTAAGACATTAAGATTGATTTAACTATGTATGTATGTATGTATGTGTGTGTGTGTGTATGTGTGTGTACATTTAAGAAAGAATGAAAATAAAGTTGGGTAGTATAATATAAAATATTAAATATTTAAAATGAAATAAAGGTTATAGGGAGGATCTAGGAGGAGAAGAAAGAGGGGAAAACATGATTAAATGTGCTATATAAAAAATTAAAAACCAGCACACACACACATATACACCCAACAACCAAAGAACAACTAAAAAACATTATGTGTATCTCAAAGCCTGAACAATGTACCAGTCTCAAAGACCAGAAAGTGCAGATAATATAGTGGTTTTCACAAAGATTTTTTTTTCAAGACAAGCTTTTTTTGTGTAACTCTCACTGTCCTGGAACTTGTTCCCTAGACTGGACTAGTCTCTCCCGCCCAGGTGCTAGAATCAGTGCAGTCACTACTACCACCCAACCACAGGAGCTTTTTCTAATTAATTGAGTTCACGGGATAGCACATCTTGATTTTTATAAAATTATTCTTCTTTAAAATTTATTTCTGTGAATCTGTGGTCAAATAAGTGTAGTTATGGAAGCTATAGAAATTCTACTCCCTATACTGACTATAAACCATTATTGCAGTAAAGTACCACCTCAAAGTTTCCCAAATTAAATACTAAAACTCAGTCTTAGAAGAAGTTTCAATATTTCCTGCCAAATACACCAAAACCACATTTTAGGACAAGATAACGATGTATAAATAAAAAGCCAAAAATATTAAATTTCCATTGTATAATTCATAAAAGCTATATGTAATCTTGTTTCCTATCATTCTTTTAACATCTTTGCCAGATGGGGCTGTAGTCTGTACTCACCTGTCCTTGAAAGACTTGACACATTGACCTTGAACAGCCTGTTCCTGGGAGGTCAGGATACCTTTCTTCCCCATCATTAACTTATTATTGCCTGCAACTATAGTAGTTGCTTATATAGTAGTTCTCTCTATTACGCCAAAAATGGAGACTATTTTGAGAATCCCAGCTTCACTTTGGACATCCACATAGGAATTTGTGCTATTCAGAAAATTGATTTTCTTGCAGATACTACCTATGTATTTGTGGGTGTATATAATATATATCAAAATATTTAATTTTCCTGCTTCCTTCCCTTTTGGCTAACTTTAAGTAGTTTCAATGAGAGGAGGACTGAGAACCACAACCGTGTTAGTTAAAGAAGTCTAGAAAAGAATCACATTTGAGCACTTAGCTTGAAATGCCCTTTCTACAAGTCTCTTACTGAGAGTCTGTGCTGTGACTATTTGTAAATATAATAGTGGTTCTCAAGACAGATGGTTATTTACTGTGTTTTCTCTATTATGCCGGATAAATTATTAACAAGAAAATAATTGAATATTGAACATGCCTTGGCAAAGAAATAATCTTTCACCAAGTCTGTCACACACTATGTTGTAAGTGTGCATTCCAATTAGTAGAGTGGGCCAAGTAGATTAATGTAAGAAATTGTTTAAATTCATGATCCAAGTCTGCTTTGCTTAAGAACTTAGTCCCATTGTGAGTCAATTATTATTTAAGCTTGTTAACTTTGAATTTCAATGTATTTTGTGAACCATGGATATAAATCATAATTCAATTATGCATACCACTGAAAAAAATTCCTCAAACATTTTCATTTTTAAAATGTTGATAGTATTATATCACCGCTGATCAAATACTTTGTCATTTTGACATGTCAAAATGTAAGACTGAGAGATATTTCACCAACTACTGACGACTGGAAAGAACAGAACTCTGAAAGCAGCCTTAGCTAAGCTGTTGAATATCACTGGATTATAAGAAGAAACAAAACTGTTTAAGCATTATGTAACTACAATCCCCCCCTCCCAGCAACAGGTCCCAAAATGTGCCCCTCCATGTGACAGCAATGACAGCACCTGGGAACTAACAAGAAAAGCACAGTGCTACACCCCATCCCTAGAGTGTCAGAATCCGAAATGCACCAAGTAGCAGCCAGTCAGCAGTGTCCGGAACCCAAAATGATTTGGATGGACATGAAGGTTGGCCAGCCTTACATTTGCATTTTCAGTCACTTTTGGTGTTATAAGGTCACTTTAAAGGACAAAGCATTATTATCAGCATCTGATAAACGAGGGGCAGGAGAGATGGCTCTGAGATTAAAAGCATTTGTGGCTCTTGCACAGGACACAGCTATATTCCCAGCATCCTTGTCTAAGCTCATAGCTACCTGTTACAGCTCCAACTCTTAGGAATCTGACCATCGATTTTATCTTTGTGGGTACCTGGACACACAGGATACCCTTGTATACATTCAGGCACGTGCACACATGTGTGCGCACAAACACACTAAGGAAATAAAAGTTTGAGGAGATAAAAATTTACTTCTTCAAAATTTCAAGCCCAACTTGAAGGTAATCCCAGTAAAATTGGTAGTTCATATAGTATAAAATGTCTATAATACATAAATGTCACAATGAGTACAGGAAACAGATTTCTTGGCTCTGAGTTGGAGAGGAGAGGTACATTCATAGACCACTTCTGGAATATATAAAGTTTCATAATATATAACAGCAAGCAGAGTGTTATAATGATGAAGGATCTTAATCTAAAAACATAGCTAAGGACATGAAAAACAATAGACATGAATCTTATGTTTTGACATTAGCTACCTAAAGAAAGGCACAAAGCTTGTTGCCTATCAATAATCAAGACTTGAACTCAGAAATATTGGAAATTCAAAAAAATTTAAATTGAGTTTCTGATTCAGAATTCAATATTTAAATATTTTAAAGCTTAAATATCAAGCCCACATTTTTTCAGGCTGCTCTAAGTTAGAAGACTAAAAACAAAAATAATACTCTAATACTTGTTTTATTTTTGAGGAAACAAAATGCAAATGATGCCTTCATACAACTAGACAATCCACATACAGCCAGTGGGGAAGTAGAAGACAGCTTTGACAAGCTATAGTTGAAACTATAGTGCATCCCTCATACATAACTTAGGAATTTAATTAATTAGAAAACTAATCAGAATATAATCAGTAGATTCAACTTCATATTGAAGTATCCCTTCCTTACCTTCCAACTTTATATATGATAAGCTGAAAATAGACAAGTATCTAATATGTTATCAGTGTAAGTAAAGAAAAATATTCTTAAATCAGGATGATTTTCATTCAAATTATTCTATAAATTACCCATGGTGATTATTAGGGTCTTTTCTGTATTATATTGTTTTCATGTTATATTGTTTGGCATTGTTGTTACCTGATTCTGAACAATCTTTGTTACCTCACTAACCTCTTTATTAATCAAAATGTATAGTTAACAGACAAACAAGACAGTGTAGAACAGATGTTCCTAACCCACATGTAACCTAGAAAACACCAACCTTCTGAAAGATACATTAATTTTCCTGCTAGTCAACATTGTCAACAGTGAGCTCCAGTTCTGACTCTGCCTAAAGGTTTTTTTTGCAACAAGGTGAGAGAAATATAAATGTGTTGTCAGTGTGATACTAAATATTTATAACATTAAATTCTTAAGTGTGAGAAACAACAGTGAATCTCATGAAGAAATAAGGTAGCTTAGAATCAGTTCATAAATAATTAGATATTTACAAAGTGTCTTGTTCTTAGAGCTTGCTAACTGCAAGGAATTAAAATGCACCTCTATATGCACATGCTAATATTGAAGGGGTGACAAGAGTCAAGAATCTACCAAGAACACCAACATTCTACATTGGCTTCAAATAGATATAGGAAACATATATGGAAGTTCTCATTTGGCATCTCATACTTTAGAAAGAAGCTAAAGAATCTTGCTATTGTGAAGATGAATCATGTGTGACAAGATGAGTGAGCAAACGAGGAAATGCAGAAATAGATGGCGTAGCTGACATCTATGAGTCAAGCTTTAAAAAAAAATGTTACAAACCAAGATGACAGTTCAGTTGGCTGTAAGCTATGAAGTAGTTGTTGGGATTTAAACTCAGGACCTTTGGAAGAACAGTTGGTGCTCTTAACCACTGAGTCCTTGCTTCTTAGTCATCAAGGAAATGGAAATCAAAACAATCCTGAGATTTCACCTCACACTAATCAGAATGGCTAAGATCAAAAACTCAGGTGGGATTGCAAGCTGGTACAACCACTCTGGAAAATAGTTTGGTGGTTCCTCAGAAAATTGGACATAGTACTGCCAGAGGATCCAACTATATCACTCCTGGCCATATACCCAGAAGATGCTCCAACATACGATAAGGACACATGCTCTATTATGTTCATAGCAACCTTATTTATAATAGCCAGAAGCTGAAAAGAACCCAGATGACCCTCAACAGAGGAATGGATACAAAAAAGTGGTACATCTACATAATGGAGTACTACTCAGCTATTAAAAACGTTGAATTCATGAAGTTCTTAGGCAAAGGATGGAACTAGAAAATATCATCCAGTCATGTCACAGAACAGTGCTTATTGAACAATTGAGTTTAGGAATCAGGCTCCATAGGAACACATTTTTTATTGACAAAAATATTCTAATATTTAACCTGGTATGAAAGAGTGGACGAGTCAAATTATAACTGTGATGGCAGTTATTAAAATTTACTTCTCAAGAGACTATTTTAAATAAAAATGGTGTGTAATAACATGCTTTTAGATAAAGTAAAGAATTCCTTACAGATGAACCCTATCCAGTTGTTAGCTTCAGAATGAGTGAACTGAAGATAAACCTGTGGTTTAGAAAACAGAAAAAATTTTCATCTAGTGGTCAAGTACAAATAACCTTCACATGAGCTCCAGGAATATATTAAATATAAGTATGAGAAAGTATATTATTTTGTATTTATAATTGTAGAATTCTATGTAAATAGGATTGTTGCTTTCAGTCATTATTCCTTATGTTTTCAATATTTTTTATTTATTTTTAGTGTATGTGAAGGAGTTCATGTTGCTTGTGAATTTGCATGGGTCACAGTGTCACAGTGTGGGAAGCTGAAGGTGAGCTTTATAGAGTCAGTTCACTCCTCTCAGCTTACTTGGGTTCAAGGTATCAGATTCAGGTAGCAGGATTGCACAGAAAATACATTTGCCCACAGAGCCATCACACAGGTTTTGAATTCTTAACATTAAAATAAGAAAAATACATTATTATGCCAGTAGGCTTCATGTGGTCAAGTGATATTACCCCAAAATGAGGAAGAGAAGTGATGGGAGGAGGGATAAGAAATTAAAATAGATTTCATACATATGTCCCTCAGAATCATCACCTTGTCCTTCATCTCAAGGCAGATGCCTTGATGACCATCTTGTGGCTTTTATGAGCACAGGAATGAGACAGCCTTGTGTTAAAAGCAGGAAGTGAAATGTGAGGAGAGTTCTGCTGGGGTGGGTGACAGTGGTATAGATGACTAGTCATTATCTCTATGTGTATGCCCTAAGAATTCTATGTGGAAAGAGGTAGATGATAATGATAGTAATGGAGAAAAGGTAGAGGAGAAGGAGGAAGAAGAGGAGGAAGAGGGGGAAGGGGCAAAGAGGGAAAGAAAAAGAGGAGGAGGGAAGAACAGAGGAGGAGAAAAGATAGAAGAAAAAGAATGAAATTGAAATTTAAAAAGCTGGAACATTTTATATGCTTGTGCATGTTCATGTGTGTACAGGATCATATGTGTCCACGCACATGGAGGCCGGAGAACTATCATGAGCAATGTTTCTTAAATGTTATCTATCATTTTCATTAGGCAAGGTCTGTCATTCTTTAGAATTCCTTCAAGTACACTAGCCTGGAAGTCCAGTGAGCCCCAAAGGTTTACCGGTGCCTGCCTCCTCAGCACACTGCCACACATGCCATTTTTAATGTAGGTTTTAAGGGTAAGATTAGGTCTTTGAATTTTATTTATTTGTCTATTTCATCCAAGGTAATACAGTTACATTGTTATAGAAAATTAACATGACACATCCTGGGAAATGCATTGTAAGGAAAGAATCATTTTAATCTTCCCACTATTTTTGTGAACATACACACAGATATTCACATACATATACAAACACACCATGAACCACATATAAACACCGATTTCCACTACTCTTTTTTCAGGGCCAAGAACACTGGGAAAAATTCAAGATAGAAAGGTACAAATGTTAAGTTCTTAACCAAGCTTCTATTTATAGGAAGATAGAGGAGTTCACTACTATAGGCAAAATGGTGATTTTAAAATATATATTTAAAGGATGGAAGGGAGAATAATGTATTTGACATTTTTTCCCTTTTTTTGTACCATGAGCTGTGCTAAAGCCTTTTTTGATGGTTTTTCATCTCATAGCAGATGAATGCCAGTGTCTGCATTTTATGCAGACTTACCTGAGTCTAATGAAAAAACAAAACAAAACAAAAACAAACATAAACAAACAAACAAAACAACCCTCCTATCACACACACACACACACACACGCACACGCACACGCACACACACACACACACACACACACACATATTCTCTCTCTCTCTCTCTCTCTCTCTCTCTCTCTCTCTCTCTCTCTCT
>JADRCD010181629.1:0-46451 GCA_019843815.1 Montemys delectorum
CCTCTTCAAGAAAAGGAAAGTGAAAGCAAGAGAGTACAGAGCAGATTTAGTGCTTAGAAAAAGTGATGCGGGAGGGGTAACCAGCAAGGAAACACAATACTAAGGCAGGCCTGGGGGAATGGAACTCATATAATCTGATTATATCAGTGCTTACATGAATCTATGGATTTTATACAAAAAAAGTTGTATTATGTTAACTCAAGAAAAATATGGTGTTGTTTTTTTTGGTCTGTTTGTTTCTTTTTTTAAAAGACAGGGTCTTTTTATGTAGCCCAGGCTGTCCCTGAATCTGCAGCTATTCTGCCTCGGTGTCCCTAGGCCTGATATCAGAGGAATGAGCCGCCATGACTAGCTGAACAAAATATTAATAGAGATAAAAAACAATAGAGATCAGAATTAAGTTGTTACACTGAGTTCTTCCAGAGACATCCTTATAGTGAGATTGCTTGTAATGTTTTGGTAACCAAAGTGTCTTAGTCAGGGTTTCTATTCCTGCACAAACATCATGACCAAGAAGCAAGTTGGGGAGGAAAGGGTTGATTTAGCTTACTTCCACATGGCTGTTGATCATCAGAGGAAGTCAGGACTGGAACTCAAGCAGGTCAGGAAGCAGGAGCTGATGCAGAGGCCATGGAGGGATGTTCCTTACTGGCTTGCTTCCCCTGGCTTGCTCAGTCTGCTCTCTTATAGAACCCAAGACTTCCAGCCCAGGGATGGCACCACCCACAAGGGGCCCTACCCACTTGATCACTAATTGAGAAAACGACCCACAGCTAGATCTCATAGAGGCACTTCCCCAACTGAAGCTCCCTTCTCTGTGATAACTCCAGCCTGTGTCAAGTTGACACACAAAACCAGTCAGTACACAAGTTATCTTAATAAAGTGAATAGGAATAAAAGATATTTTAGGAAAAGAAGGTGCTACAGTTAAGTATTTAGATAAAATTATTGTCTAATGGGTGGACAATGCCCCTATTAGACATCATAGGCTAATGAATTACTATGTTTGGACTCGTTAGCCAGAGAGCTCCATAGATTCCACCAAAGATGCAAGGTATTGCCATTGCTCTTGATTACCTTCTAGAACTTTTTGTTACCCTATTGCTGAAGACACTACATACTTGAGTAAAGACACTTGATTCACCATAGGACATGGAGAAATCAATTCGGTATTAGACTGAACAATGCATCCACCAGCATCCATTCAGCAAAAGTGCTGACTCACTTTTATAGCTCTGGAAGGTGGTATGGCTATAGAGTAGAAAAGCAATCTGCAGCCTTACTCAGCTATGAACCCTGTGAACTACAATAAGTAGTACTACAACCCTGAAAAGATTTGCCTACTGGTAGAATAATAGCATTAGTGTTAAATTCTTTGTGGGGAAGGGGATGGATTAGGCCCACTGCAGAAGATAGAAGCCATATCTGACATTGCTACTAGGATCAAGAACCTGTGGCTAGATAAGCTATATGCTCTAGAGGAGAATCTATTACTATTATGAAGCTAAATGAACATAATATTAAACCAACTTACACTAAGTTATTACTGTACCCATAGGTTAGCGTATCTCCCAACTCTCGTCACGAAAGAATCTTCTTACAGTAGATGGCAATGAATACAAAGACCTTACTGGCCAGTGAGCAGTGAATAAAAGACTATAGTATGCTTAGCCCTAAATAGGATATTTAGATTATACCCCTTCCTCAAAGGCTCAGAGACCATCATGAAAGAGGAGTAAGAAAAATTGTAAGAACTAACAATAAGGAAATCATATTTTTCAGACTCAACAAGACAGTTGTATATATGAACTCGCAGCAGCTGTGACAGCATAAAATAACCCACATATGCTCAAGATAAAAGCACAATCTCATCAGCATGGGAGGGGAAAATGGGTACAGGCTCCCATCCCTGTCTGAGAAGCTGTTGGCAATTGATAGTGTCCAGGAGAGGAAGAGCTGGGTTGCTTTATGGGTATGAGCCATAGTAAGAAGAGTGCACACCAGGCGTAGCTTCACACCCAAGAGTAATTGAGCGCTACAAACTGAACTTCCTGGGTTAAAAAAGAGCCAACCCAAACTTGGATGTGTAGAGAGGTGGGGCAAATTTAAGTGTACTTGGTGAATATGATACAAATGTTTATGAAATTCTCAAGCAATTAATAAAAATATTATTTTAAAATGATAGGAATAGGCCTTCATTAAAAGGGAACCTATTAAATCTCCTTCTACTGGCAGGGCAGCATGGGCTGCTATGAAAATACATAAGGAAATGTGTTGGGTACTATACTAGACTCTACTTTTTAACCAGACTCCAAATCAAACTCTGGCTCCACTGCCTTTGAATTACGAAGCATTAAACAAACTATCCAATCTCTTGGGGCCTTGGCTCCCTCCACTATGCACTACTTGTTATGAAAATACACAAGAAAACATGTGCTGAGTACTTTTCCCAACACCCTGAGTGTGACTAGATGTCACCTATCAGTGTTTCTTCCTAATGGTTAATTTGGTGCAAATGAGTGCGTATTTCACATTATGTGTGTAGGATAATCTTTTTGCGTCTACTGACAGATCATTTTTGTGAACCTTGGAGACAGCAAGAAACTTTTCCAGTCCTTCTGGCAGCAAGGGTGGGGCTATGACTCTCCATTTCCTTCTCTTGGCAAAGAGGGTTTTTCACACAGAGGTAGCATAAATTTGCCTTTCTTCTGGAGGAGGGTGGGGTCTGAGGGTGTTGCTGAGTGGCTTCTACCACCTCACAGCTTTTCTTGGGAAACTGACCACTCCCTACTGATTTGTTATCATGCTAAACTGTGTCTCCACCCTTCCTTGCTGAAGCGTTTGCAGCTGTTCTCGGAAGGAGACCAGCTGAAAGAGGTTGTAAGGGTTCAGAAACAGCTGGGATCTTTAGAGATTTGTCAGCAGCTCTCAGCAAAGTTCCAACACCCTGAAGTAATGATGGAAGGCGGGGTGGGTCTCAGAGGAAGAGCTGATTATGCAATAAACTAAAGCCCCTTTGATATCTGGTGACAACTATTAAGAAGCTGGCAAGATGGAGAAGGACACAGGGAAAGCTGGGGAGAGAAGATGTTTCTCTCTAGGGATGGATTGAAGGCAAACAAATGAGATCGTCTGGGAGGTGTCCAAGATGGGGAACGGGAGAAATTTTAAGGCTTCGGGGAATCGCGAGCTCATAATTAGCTGGTCAGAGCAATCAATAGTCATGTCGATTGTCATTTGCTTACAAATTGCACACCTGGTATCTCTCAGAAAAACCTGGCCACAGACATATTATATTTTCTCCTCTGAAGGTTATGAACAAGAATTGTGTCATCACCCATCACAGCCTCAGCCTCAGGATCCTTGGTCTGAGAATTCCATCACAGAGTACACAGAAACCTTGAGGTTATAATGGAGGCTGGAGGGGGAGTGGTGTTTCCAATGCCCATTTGCACAGTTTACAGGAGGAGTACCCATGAGCTGGGGTTAGATGCTAAGCTTTTTGAATCCAGAGATTATCACCATCTATTTTTGGTTCTTTGTATGTTTTGCTTGTAAGTTTTAAAAGCTCAACTCTAAACAATATATGGGGAATATTTGCTCATTGGTACTCCTTCCTAGGGTCAATGAGAGTACAGTCTCCTGTTCTAAAACTCACTAAAAAAGCCTTGGTGACACAGAATTCCCAAGAATGCCAGGCTCGCTAGGAGCATGGGATATACTATTTCCTTAGTGATGGGGAAATGTGTGAGCATGGGCCCAAACATCTGAAACTGGGAACCAAATCAATTTTTTCTCTTTCAGAGTGTTTCTTTGAGGTATTTTATGACAGTCATTCAAAGCTGACTAACACAAATATCAATGCCATAAGTTCGTCTAGGCTTTCTGAAGACAGAACCTAGAAGCAACTAAATAGGCCTGTCTCAAACCCTCAAGATGTCAGACTTACTGGTGAGTCAAGATCAAACGGATGATAATTAGAGTCAGTGTTATACGGGAAGAAAAAAAGATGTGCATATGTGTGTGTATGTGTGTGTGAATGCACTTGCCTGCGGATGCATGTGCATGTGCTTGCATGCATGTGTAGAGGTCAGGAGTTACAGAGAATGTCTGTCTTCCTCCCTCCTTCACCTTGTCATTGGAGACTGGGCTCATCACTGAAGCTAGGGTTTACACTGACTGCCCAGTGGGCTTCAGGTCTGACTCTTGCGCACTAGGGTTCCAGCAAGCACCGTCTACCACGCCCAACTTTTCCAAGAGGGCCAGGAATTCAATTTAGGTGCTTACGTTCACATGGCTGGCAACTTACAGACTGAGCCATCCCTTGAGCACTCACTGTAAGCAAGAGGTTTTTAGTGAGAGGATTTGGATGTGAGGCATGCTTTGTCACTTACTAGCCACATGACCTTAAGTGCTTACATAATCTCAGAATCTCACGTTCATCATCAGGCAAAGCAAATGGTGCTATTTATCTCTCAGAGCTGTGGCAATGCAGAATAACATTTGAGAAAAGTGATTGCAAATTGTACAGCTCGGCAGCCATATTAGTTAGATGCCTGTAGTGTTTAAAAATACCAAAAGTGCACCGGTGAGAACAGCAGAGGATGGCTCTGGCTGCAGAGAAGGCTCAGACAGGACACAGTGATTCAGGAAGTCTTGCATAAAATATGGGTTAAGATTTCAAAGAGTTTTGTGTATAGTCTGGTAGGAGGCAAAACACATGGAAAGAATAGTGTGCTTCTAGCCTCCTATCCATAATTCACATTTTCAACCTCTAAATATACAACCTAGGGCAACTCTTGTTTCACTAGAGAGTACTTGTTCAACTACTGGAAAATTGGGCAAACCAGGAACTTAGAGACCTTATATGGCTCTTAAATTGTTCCAAGGGCCTATTTTTTTCCATGGTGGAACGAGTCCAGTGTCTTCTGAAGTTGCAGAATAACCCTGATCTCAATTAAAAGATAAATTACTTGATTAATTACCAAGCACTTTCTTGCCAAGTTGATGGGGGCCAGTCAATAAGGTCAACTTGATTTTTTTTTTCTTGTCACTAAGACATGCTTTAAAACTTTTGTGTGACTTCTCTGGGGACTTGCTCAAGGTACCCGGCATTGAAATAGGAGGTAAAGCAGTTCTGCAAATCTCTGGATGCTCTTTAACTCTGTTTGGTAGATTTGGGCTATTTCAAGGAAAAACTAATTCATGGGTAAACACTGAATAAGGCTTTAAGGTAACAACAGATAGAAGCTAACCAGAGGCAAGCACGTGGGTAAAAGAAAATCAGAATAGCTTTTTGAAAAAAAGCTTTGGGTAGAATGAGTTTATGAGCAATTATGAGCTAGTTATAGATATCTTTGAATGGTGATAGATATATTTTGAGGTTTAAATATATAATATATTATAAAGATATAATATATAATAAACTTCCGGGAATATCACCCTTCTTTCTGGAGCTTGTGTGGAGATTTCTCAGCTCGTTTAGTCCTATTCCTTCAGAAGTAGAAATATGACCTAGGTCCTTCCAGTAACATGCATAAACCTATTGGCTATAACAGCTAACATAGAGCATTTCCTCCAGGCTTGATCATTCAAGGTACTTGCTGTCCCTTTCGATATCTTAGAACATGTTCTTTGTTTGGCTGTAATATATGCTCATCCATGAAGCTACCATGAAGATTCACATCTCAGATATGGAGAGTGATCCACACAGCTGTTCCGACTTCTTTCAAATGTCTTGACAAGTCATATCTAAACAACTCATTAGAATTTCCTATTATAAGATGATATGAAATATCTTATTGCGTAAGTCAGTTTGTCAAGCTTATGCTGTTTACAACGAAAGGACAAAAGCAAGTGGCTTTCCTTCTTGGCAGCCTGCAATAAGGCATTAGGCATTTAGGAATGAAGTGCAGGCATTATCATAGATGCTAAGCTGCTACTATGAATCATTTATCTATCTATCGGTAAACATTTTCTGAATTTCATTCATGAGTCAGATGCTATGGATGCAGATTATTATGATATACTTGTTTACTTTTGAGAGCATCCTATTGTAGGAAAACTTACAAACAAACCATTAAAGACCAGAAATATTTTTGAGAGTAAAGAACATGATGTTTCATGCCTAGAAATTATCTCTAAAGCTTGATAAGAATATATAAACATGATAAATATGTCTAAATTATGTTTCTTGTTACTAGTACATTTGCTGTTGGATAAAAGGGGGTGGGGTAGGAGGATGAAATTGTGTTAATGAAAACCATGGTTTAGAAAAGAGAGTGGTGTTCAACTAAATAGCAGATGGTGTGGTCAGCTGTTTCAGAGCTCAGACAAAGGGAAAAATCCCAGAGAATAGCCATCCAGCAGGGGAGGATTCACAGACAATACTGCCCTTGAAGGGAGCTTTCACTGTGAGGGGTGAGCTGGATTCTGATTAGTTATCCATAAAGCAAGCGGGGTCTTAAAATCTATGGAAGGGCAGACCAGTATGAACGTGAATAACCAATACATACCAGCGGGTCAATTTTATCCTGGTGTCTGAGATTTCAGGGGAGGCCGAAAAGAACTGAAGATGGAATGAATAAAACCTAGACAGCCTCAGATCTCCAGAAGTTTCTACACTCAATCAGACTTAGTTTTGTCTGCAATAGTAAAGACCCACACTATCTGTACTTTAGGCAAAGAGATATTTGCTCTGTCTTGGATGACTACATATAACCATTCTGGGACTAGTATGGCTTTTTCTATGGTTCAAGAACAGACATTACTATTATGGTGTCAATGCTGGTGGGCCTTCCAATTCATTATATTATGTTTAGTAAATAATAATAAATAAATTATTAAGCTTTAAATATAAATAATATTGAAAATATATTAAACTTTCGGGTACAGGTAGCTTCTGTCTCTGTTGCAATGTGCACAGAATGAAATAGTACTGGGTCTCTGAAATGATTAAGTCATGAAGGTGGAATTAGACTTCTATCTCAGAAAACAGATCACAGTAAGCATCCTTATGTAATCAAACATGTGAAGTGGCAGGAACAGGTCACCATCTATGAAACAAAGAGAACACCTTTACCAGACACAAATTCTGTTGGTAGGTTAGTTTTAACCGGGAGCAATAGAGGTCTACTGTTTAGAGATTTCCCAGTGTAAAGCATTTATACCAGTGAGAATAGACTGTGACAGCTGATGTTATATTACGATCTGCTTTCTACAGGTTCTTGCCCACATTGACTAAAATGGCTCACTGTTAAGACCGAGTCTCATACACATGGAATAGGAAAGAGAATATACACATCCCTCCCATGTGAGGGCAAGATCTAGATGACACCTATCACTACTATTTAGTCTTCTTGTTGATAACTCAGTTACATGTGTAAAGCTAGTTGCAAGAAGGGCTAGAAAGTGTTGCGCATGAATAATTCTATACTTGAGGATAAGAGAGTTTTATTTTTAAAATATATTAAACTTTAAATATATTATATTTACATGTAAATAATCTTTAACATATATTAAACTTTAGAGCCCAGGTAGTTTCTGTCTCTGTTACAATCTCATTTCCTAGTAGGCACAACTCAGACATACTTGCAGTGAAGTTGGTAGCTGTGGCTAATCTACTTTTTTCTTCCAACACAGCCATTAGCTTAATAGTGAAATTGGGGGAAACGGAAGTGATGTGCCAAGTGCTCTTTAGCCACTTTTCACCAGGAACTTAATCTTTATTTACACCACCATGGAGAATCAGGTAATGTCGTTGTAATTTAAAGATAGTCTTGTTACTCATATTTGTGTGTCTGGACTGAGGCACCTGAAACAATTTTCTTGTGACTTATGGGTTGCTCAAATTAGCTCCTGGGTTGAAAGGCTGAACATTCAATAACAGACAGGAATTCCCATTGGATTGGGCTCTGGTGGGGGTGGTAAAGGGTGGCAAATGATGGAGGAATATGGCTAGGGAGAAAGCATCTCATTTTAAAGTGTGTGCAGGGGAGGAAGATGAAGGAGGGGGTAGAAAGAGAGACAGAGAGAGACAGAGACAGAGAAAGACAGAGACAGAGGGAGGGAGGGAGTGAAGGAGAGGGAGGTGGGAGACTACCCTCAGGACCAATCCTCCAATACAACGAATGCCTCCAAATGGTAGTAACTATGAACTAAGGTTAAAAACAGCAAAGAGAAGTGAATGACCATTTTGACCCATTACAAAGATCCAGCTACCTTACATTTATTAAATATGTCAAGTATTTCATGATTATAAACTTAATCTTTATGATTCTTTCAGATAAATATTTTCTTTTATATATGGGTATACGAAAAGCTTGGGAGAAAACTCAAATTTGACTCTAACTGTAAAAGCCTCGATATTTCCACTGCACATGTTTAGTGCTTGTCACCACTGTCAGCCATCATGTTTTTGTTGTGAATTGGTTACTTTATTGATTCACTAATTAATTACTTAATTTCAACAGTGAATTTTAAGTGCCAAAGAGGTAGTTGTCTAAAATCCTGACACATCAGTGCTCACACTCAAGGTAGAAAAATAGTAAGTAAAATAAGCTGACTTATTATGTATTTATTTTGAGCTAGATCCTTTTATTACAATGAAAAAGAAATACAATAGTTGTCATTTAGAATACTCAAAGCATATTGAGCTAATTAAAGACCTTGCCCTGAGCAACACCACAGCAATGAATTCAGATTTGGGACAGTATGAGTTTGGAAGGGTGGAACATTTTGCTATTATGACTGCGTATTTAATCCAAAAGACGGTCTTTGTATGATCTGAATGTGGATGGACTGCTGGGTACAGTTAATGGGGTTTATATGTAATCCAAGCACAGACATTTGACTCTGTCTATAGAGGCTGCTCTCAAATGGAGGACATTCAGACCTCAGGCAGGAAGGAGGACCTGCACAAGGAGCTAATAGTATTAGCTCTTTTCTTGGCCATGCAGCAGGATTGCCCTTTTCTATGAAAAATAGCATTTGCCATTTCAGGGTTACAAAGGGCAACATGAGAAAAAAAGCAAGAGGTTCTTAAATATATGTATGTCGAACAATCCTTGTGTTTAGTAATGAACACAAGGCATTCCGGCACCAGATGAGCCCAGAGAGGACAATACTGCTGGAAACTGTTTATCTCTGTTCTTCTTCACTTTGCTTCCCAACTCTCTCCAGGGAATTTCTGGTCACAAATCCAAGACAGATCTATAGTAGAGTCATGAGTAACCATGACTTTATGATGAAGATTTTTTTTCTTATGCAATATAATATATTTTTATTAGATATTTTCTTTATTTACATGTAAATTTCTCCTTTCCCAGTTTCCCCTCCAAAAAACAAACAAACAAACAAACAAACAAACAAAAACAACAAGAACAAACCCCTGTTGCCTCCCCCCTCCCAATGCCTGCCACCCCACCCTCTCCCACTTATTGGCCCTGGCATTCCCCTACACTGAGGCACAAAACCTTCACAAGGCTGAGGTCCTCTCCTCCTATTGATGATCGAATTTGCAATCCTCTACTATACACATGCTGCCGGAACATTCAGTCCCACCCTGCATAGCCCTTGGTTGGTGGTTGGGTCCCTGGGAGCTCTGAGAGTACTAGTTAGTTCATATTGTTGCTCGTCCTAAGGGGCTGCAAACCCTTCAGCTCCATAGATCCTTTCTCTAACTCCTTCATTGGGGACCGTGTACTCAGTTCAATGAATGGCTGTGAGCCTCTACATCTGTATTAGTCAGGTATTGCCAGAGCCTCTCAGGAGACAGCTATATTTAGGCTACCTTGTCCTTCCTTCAGTCTCTGCTCCATAGTTAATCTCTGCCACTCCTTCCGTGGGTATTTGGTTCCCCCTTTTAAGAAAGAATGAAATGTCCACCTTTTGGTCTTCCTTCTTCTTAATTTTCTTGTGGTTTGTGGGTTGTTCTTCCTGTATTCCAAACTTCTGTATGGCGGTTCCTCCGGAAATTGGACATAGTTCTACCAGAGGACCCAGCTATACCACTCCTGGGCATATACACAGAAGATGCTCCAACATGTAATAAGGACACATGCTCTACCATGTTCATAGCAGCCTTATTTATAATAGCCAGAAACTGGAAACAACCCAGATGTCCCTCAACAGAGGGTGGTATATCTACACAATGGAGTACTACTCAGCTATTAAAAACAATGAATTTATGAAATTCTTAGGGAAATGGATGGATCTGGAGAGTATCATCCTGAGTGAGGTAACCCAACCCCAAAATAACACACATGGTATGCATTCTCTGATAAGTGGTTATGATGAAGATTTTGTAGAGGAAAATGTGATGAACATTCATGGGTCAGAGAGCATCTTGAGTGAGTCACTTTATTCCTTCCACCATGTGAGTTCTGCAGAGTGAACTCAGGTTATCAGATGTGGAAGCAGATGCCTTTACCTGCTGAGGCATCTCACAGACTCTTTCTTTCTTTTTTTTTTTTTTTATTATTTTAAAGATACACTTATTTATGTGTTATCTATCTGTCTATCTATCTATCTATCTATCTATCTATCTATCTATCTATCTATCCATTCATCTACCTTCTATTGTACTGTGAACTTCTTCCTCTCATTTCTTTCTTTCTGTTTCAACATACACATTCATATTTTTTGTCAATGCAAAACAAACCAAAGATTAAAAAAGCCATTAGTGTTAGAGTTCTTGGGTTCAAGCTCACTCCGTGTGTTGGGTGTATCTCTCTGAGTACATGTAGAAAAATATATCAATTGAATCTGATGAATGGAAACTGGTAGTTGATTTGGGTTTAGGAGGTCATGGAAAAAATAGCCAACCAAAATCTTTATTTGGAAGACTGGCTTCTCATGGAATTGAAACAGAATTGCCCTGTAAGAGGAGCAGAGAGATAACCTGAAGCTTAAATATAAAGGGTAGAATAAAAGAGAGGAAGAGTGTCTGAGAGGTTCAGAGGAACAAGTACAGGTACACCAAGGTCAGAGATGTGTGCTTGTCCCTCTCACTGAGCATGCATGGAAAAACACCAGGGGGAGAACTCCAGCCCAGATTATTGTAAGAACAAAAGCAAAAGCCATGCCCCAGAGAAGGCCATTATGTTGAGGGATCTCCTCACTTCATATTCCACAACTACAACCTTCATCATTATATCAAGCTTTATTTTGAGGCACCCACGGCAGTAGAAACAATGACTAGGGCCCAAAAGGCAGGCAACTCATTCTCTTTTCAATGCAATATAAGATCCAGGTACTAAGATGATCTAAATAAAGATGTGTATGTGTGTGGGGGAGCTCCAACTGTTCCTTACATGGCACTTCCTTTCAGGCATGGAGGATAGAGTTCTAAGCCAGCTTTTATCTAAATTAGAAAAGGGAGAAATGTGATAGTTCTTGCACCTGCATGGAAAGAGCAAATCTATGCCTGATATAGATGTGTTTTTAAAAACACAATGAGAGTGAAATCACACTGTATAATGTATCATGATCATCCCATGGTGCTAAATATTCTCTTCTAACATAATTTAAAATAACTGCATAGTAACTTAGGTATAGACAAAATACAATTTTTCTAGTTCTCCTTAACAGAATATTTGACTTCTACTAGTAACTACCATATATGTTATATAGAATATATTACAATAAATAAATTTTAATATATATTGGCTTCTGTTGCTGTGTATCTTAACCCACATCCCCCATTCTTTCTGTAAAATTTTTGAAAAACCCTCAAGTCAATAGATTTACTGAATTTTAAAGTTTTAAGAACTCTTGATATATGTCAGTAAAGTCTTCCATAGACAGGTCGTGTCAACCTCCTTTTACCAGAAAGATGGGGAGTTGTCTGTCCACTTCCTGGCACTTTCTTCAATGCTGGGAAGCAACATTTCTTCCTTGTTGGCAGTGGAATTAGTGAATAATGGTATTGTCATCTTTTGACACCATTTAACAAAGAAGGAAATGAATTTCTCACCTTAGTTTCAGACCTCTATTTAATTTATAGACCTCATTCTCCTCTGTCAGTTGATGTTTGCTCTGCTGAATATAGACCATAAGCTGTGCAGATTTCTAGTGAGATGGATGCCAAGGGGAGGACAAAAGAGAAAGGAGCCAGCCATGGGAAACATCCCGGCAACAGGATGTGTTCACTTCCTGGCAACAGTCCTGTGTTGCCAAGGAGCAGGTACTGGAGGCTGGCTATTTGCTGACTGTGTGCACTTGAGCAGCTCATTGTACTCTGTGCCCCATGCTCTTATCTGAGGAGATAATCACACCGACCTCACTGTTGAAGGATCAAATGGGAGAGCAGTATGATGCCAACCCTGGGTGCATACCAAGACTCCAAGAAGTGTCGATTGTTATCACTACTATCCCAGCCTTATCCTATGGAACTCATTGCCTATTTCCATCATTTGTCCCTGTTACTATATGCTGTTTTAAAGATGTATGGATGATTTGCACACGTTAATGGTATACTCTGAAATGTTATGCCACATACATTCGTAAGCTAGATAAAAATGTCTATTTCTCATGTATAGGTTGTATGTGTATGGTACAATTTCTATGACAACTATAACAAGATGCCATAGGCTGTTTTTGTTTGTTTGTTTTTGTTTTTGTTTTTTGAGAAAAGCATTTTTTTCTGTTCACCTGGAGGTTAGAACTGCAAGATCAAGACATCAGCAACTTTGCTTTTCCCTGAGGCCTTGTTCCTTTGTCAATATGAGCTTGTCATCGAGTCCTTACTTAATTGTCCCTCTGTGTATACTTACCCTTTGCTCTGCATTTGTACCCAACTTCTTCTTAGGAGAAAGCCAGCTCCTCACACAGGAGTAAGTTCTGCTCCAGTGCCTATATTTTAGTGTTTATCTCTTTCAAAAACTCTATCTCCAAATAGAGTTGCATTCTAAGAAGGGAGTTTAGAACTTAATCATATGACTATCAGAGAGGACATGATTCAGTTCCTAGCACTGGAAAGAGATATATAAGTTCATACACATACACAAGGAATAAGTTTAAAACCCTTATTTAGTCTTCATCTCCATATAATAATTATTCATGTTTTAATTTAGTTAAATCCTGTAGTGTAGTTGAGCTTCATATTAAGAGAGGATGTGAGAAGATTTTAATACAAGTGACTTATTACACAATATTTTTTTAGAAGAGAGACTGTCCATGTTTTTAGGGAATTAGGATGGGAAAGAGGAAGGGTAAAGCAAGGAACAGAGGAACTTAGTGGGACTTTCATTCCACAAGATTGTATTGTCAAAGGCACTCAGTCCTTTTGTCGTACTATTACAGAGCCTGGAATATTACATTCCCAACACGAAAAGGACAGCAGGAACTTTCTCCATACTTACCCAGAAATTAGAATGTTCATTTTTGCTTCAATCCTTCCTCTGACCTCAAGACTCAGTCCAGTGAGGTCCAGTATTTACATCTACTTTCTTCAAATAACTTTTGCTATTTTTAAAATTCAGACTTTCTAATGTTTAGGCATGTGAGTGTCTTGCCCGTATGTGCATGTGTGCACTGCATGTGTGCACTGCATGTGTGCACTACATGTGTGCTTGGTGCTGTTAGAGTCCAGAAGAGGTGTAGGATTTATTGGGAACTAGAGTTACTGGTGGCTGCAGAGAACCTTGTGGGCAACAGGAACCAAATCTTGGTTCTCTATAGCAATGTCAACTGCCCTTAGCCATGAGTCCTCTCTCCTGTGCCCTCCTACCCTTTTGTTTTCACTTTAAAAGAACATTTGAAATTTAAATTTCTATGTTATATGAGATTAATATACTCCCAATATTGAATGAGTTCTCTCGACATCTATCAGTGAACTAGAACATGTGGGCTTTATGGGGCCCAAATAAACAGAAAATGACTGGTTGGTGCCTAGCTGAGTGTTAGAGTTGAGCATGCAGGCCTTTGATGTTGACTTCTCTTCCAATTTTTCTTATTGGTTCCTTTTTGGCTTTAAAAGAAGTATTCAACCCAACTATAGTTTTAGAATTAGCAAATGATAAAAAGAGAAGTATTGGAACCTTGTGATAACTGAGGGAGTTTACATCTGGTTTTGACATTCTGATTTATCAATGGGATCTTATATTGATATGGAAAAGATTTGTTTTCAGGGATGATGCTTGGTTTGTGGTCCCTGGTCTTCTGTAACTAAGGCTTTAACAAAGTACTGCATTTCTGACTGTGGCTCTTGGGAGCACCAGAGATCCCTTACTTTTCAAATTTATTCTGATTATTTTTAGTCATGAATAGGTGTGTGTGTATGTGTATGTGGGTATTTGGATATTAGTTCAGGTAACTCAGAGGAAGTGTCAGATTCCCTGGATCTGGAGTTACAGTCTTTTGTGAGTCACCTGACATGGGTTTTGGAAACTAAATGTGGGTGCTCTGGAAGATCATCAAATGCATTTAACTGCTGAGCCACCTCTCCAGCCCTGGAAAGCCCCAACTTTACTATTTCCAAGCTGACTTTCAGATTCCCTTCATTCTGGAGATGTGTGTACCCAGTGGTTTCCTTTTCTGTCTTTGGGAAAGCACTTTGCTTTGGGTAAGCACGCCTTCCTCCCCGGCAAACATGGGGAAGATGCTTCCAGCCATTTGTTTTTCTGTAACGTTGTACTCCTTTGGCAAGTAACTTTCCTTCTTTTCTTGGCAAAGTCTTGCTGAGTCCTTAGTTGACTTCTTATTTCTCTTATGCTAGAAAAAGAGTTGTTCTATTATTTATCTTAACTTCTCATAAAATCTTCATTTCTTTCTCTGGTTCACGTTTCTTATCATTTTTGGTCCACTCCCTTCCCTTCCCAGTAAACTTCACCTTCCTCGGGGACAGAGTTCCTGATGTGTATGATTTTATGACTCCAGTGGAGTTTCCTTATCTCTGATTACTTCATGTTAAATTAGCTCAGCCTGACTGGGGGCACTCACACACATGATTACATTAGTGGCTCAGTGACCTCACCAGAAAGCTCTTTTACTATTGCTGATGAACTATCTGAAAAGTGCTGACTTTAGTTTAGTGTGTGACCCAAGCGAGGGATGTGAAAGGGACACATCCCTTACTTCAGACCTACAATTTGCTTGCTCAGTTAGTTATTCTGTAGCTAATGTAATGAGAAATAGGGCCTCCTGGCCACAGTAAAGAGGGAACAAGGGTGACTGTGCAGGCTGTTATAACACTTTCAGCTGAAAATCCCATGGTGAATTTTCAAGAGGCGATGGCTTCTTTGAAGCAGATTACACATGACTTTGTCAAAGTCAAAGGAAAATAAAGGAATGTTAGTCTCTGGTCTTTGCATATCACTGGTGACTATAGTACATAGCAGGCATCCTTCCTGATGTCACCTGGCACACAGCTCTAGCAGGTTATATATGTTTGTAAGATCAGATGAGTATTGCACATTAGATCCAGTCTCTAACTATTTAGATGTGTTTCATTAACTCAGTCACACATCTTTACACAAGGGCATACCATTTTAACCTTGAGTTACTGGGAAATAGATAATTGATTTTTCTTTTGCTGTGTCCCTCTTTACTTTATGCATCCAAATGTTCCCATCTTTGCTCCTGCCAACTAGCCATGTCTTCCCTTTCCCTCCCTAGTACAGCTTCTCTTGACTCTACTGCTTCTTCAAGATGTGTTCCTCTGTCTGTTTCCATAGACCCCAGATGAGTAATTGCCTATATTATCAATTTTATCAGTTGTCTAAGGTGTTATGACATGGTAGACTTAACTCAGCAATGAGTTTCCAATATGGAAATTTCCTACAGTGGGAGAAGTGTTTGTAGAAGATTTGTAAAGGGGCCCAGCATTTGAGGCAAGTTGAGGAGATCAACGGAGAATATGTAAGTAACTGCCTACTTTCAAAGTATAATTTTCAAATTAAATTAGGAGAAAGACTTTCATAGAAGATATAATGAATTCATGTCAAAATGTATTCTGTTCATTAGTGAGGAACACAAAAATATGGCAAAGATAATTCAAGGAAGAATGGAAGAACAGAGTATTTATAGACAATGAGAAAAAGAATGTGAAACTAACATTGCTGTATTCAACTACTAGATACGATGCAATAGTGTGTAATGTTGAACAATAAAACCATTACTTTATGGGTTCTCTTTATCGCTGAGGTGAAATTGTGTATATGAGTTAAAAGGTACAAGTTAATTTGGAACAGATTGAGTTCTAATCAAGACAACAGAAAAGGTCAAAAAGAGGTGTATTTTCCTAAGTAATGAAATAATATTTGAGTGGATTTGGGTCATGATATTGTTGATGTATGGCACTGAAAAAGACATGAGGATCTTTTCTGCTGTTCAGAGAGAGGAAGGGAAAGGAGGGATGAATATGTAAGGAGAGAAACATAGTCTACATGTGTTTATATATCCATTTATGAAAATGCATAGATATAGAAATAAAATATGTGTCTGTGTGTGCATGTGCACACATGAATAGATAAATGCTACTTCTATAACAACTTCGAAAGCATTGGGAAGCTCGTTAGCTCACAGCTGTTGGTTCCTGGATGGTGCACCAGCTTTATGTGATTTTTAGTACAATCTAGTATCAAAGTTGGTCAAAGCCAGACCTGATAATAACTCTAATCACTTTGACTAAGGGAGATTTTCTGTGAAGCAACTTGCAGCTCTTTGACCCCATGAGGAAGGAATCTTAGGGTGGCTTTCTGAGTTCCTCATTTCCCAAGCTTCATGCCTGCAGATACTCAATGACATTATGACTCCCTATGATATGGGTATCAGCTATCAGCTCAGTATTTGCTATTTGTCTAGCTAAAACAGAAGAACCTCAAAGCCATATAGAAGGCGAAGCATCATTGGGAAGTCCAGTAGCCTGTTAGGATGCAGTGGCTAGTTTGAAAAGTGAAGCTGGAGGTACACGTCAGAGAGGGTTCTAACACATACAGCCTTCAACAGGTCGGTCACTGGGCTGCTGCAGATAATTCCACAAAGACCCTAATTTCTAGTTCTAAAAAGTATGTCTAACTCTCTTCCTGGGGAACTTCTTAAGGCTTAGGGAAACTTGAACCATTTGGTTTGTAGTTTTTCCTCCAAGAATATTATTTTACCCTCTATCTTTTCTATTCATATCTTTTCTATCCCATACTAGTACCATACTAGGTTCCAGCCTCAGTTTTCTAGGTCTTTATCCTCAAGGATAGAGTGTAGAGTAGTGGCAATGTTTTTTTTTTTTTTTTTTTTTTTTGTTTGTTTTGATGTTAGCAGAGGTGGAATGAAAGGAGAGTGTCAAAGAAAAACTTCTGGACTACCAAGAAATGGTCGCCAGAGATAGCCCCTGGCTGATAGGCCCTCATTCTTTGGTACATCTGTCTCAGTACTAGACTAGCTTTTGCCAACATCTGTGAGCTGTGTATGGAGGCTCTTGGTGTTGCCAAGTTTAGGGAAAGCCAAATGAAGAGCTTCACAGAGTTGTCCTATGTTTTATGATTTTATACTTGGCCCTCATGTGAAGTTTCAGTTCCAAAACTCAAGTTCAGAACATTTTAATAACTTGTTCTCATCTTAATAGCAGGACTATTTCTTTCAGTATTTTGTAAAATTACCAAAGTCCTTTCTCAGAATGTGTTTCATAGTCATTTCTCTCTCAGGATCAGCTACTTTCACGGTAGTCATGGGCTTGTTGCTGGAAATGTGAAAGTCGATAGCAAACGTCCATTGCTGCAATGGCTGGCTTGCCTTTCCTGGTTGTAGAATGGCTGAATCCACTGAGTTCTCCCCAAAGATCAGAGCCTGGGAGCAGATTATGAGGCTTTTCCTATTTGGCAAGGGCAAACAAAACAAAACAAAACAAAACAAAACAAAACAAAACAAAAGCAACAGTGAAGTGCCTTGATGTTGAGGTGTTTATCAATCTCCATACTGGATTCCAAAAATCAGTCTTAGCTGGACCGAGTCTTTCCCTAAACTGTGTGGTCCAGGAGCATGTGCTTCATCTTCATCGTAGAAAATGCACTCTTTCCTTCAACAGTGACAGCTCATCTGCTCCATGTGACACAGTGAGAACTTTAGGCCATCTATGCTGAGGACAGCAGTTGGCCATGGAGTATATCCTAGCCCTCCCCACTGGCCTCCTGGAAAACTTAAATCATTTATTGCCCTCACACCCCAATTATTCTGAGTCACCCACTCAATGCAAAGCTTTCACGATCTGAACAAAGTTCAAAGTACCATAGTGAGTGCATGTGTGACTACAGTTGGGGTGAATAAAATGCTGAGTAGGGGTTCCCAAAAGAGGAGATAGCATTTTATATTTGGGCCATGCCTCTAATCTACGAAGGAGGCACTGTTATCTTCACCTAATGCATGATCAACCCAAGGCTCTGGTAGGTTAAGTTATTCTGTTGCATGATCAACAAATGGCAGGTTGGGGATCAAACTCAGGCAGCTTGGCTCCAGAGCACTGCTCTGAAGACTACAAGCACCACTCCTAATATGCATAATAGGCATTGCAAAAGGACCAAAAGATCAGCTTAAGAGAATGTACATTTGAGTGTATTTTTGAGATCTAAGAGGCTACACTGAAAATAATGGGGAAAAGGCAAGTTAATAGCAGCTCACAAGCTATCAGGGATGCTTTTTGCCACACAGAGAACACAATAAGCATTGAACTGAATTTGCTAATATATGTTATATATATATATATATATATATATATATATATATGTAACATATATATAACATATATATATCTCAAACAAAAATAAATGATAGATTATCATAGTTTCCCTGGGCATTAGATAGAAATATAAAGAAAATGTTAAAATATTGAATAGTATCTCTGTTTTGTCCATGGTGTAATAGTTATGGATCTGCAAAGAAGATGACAAATATTGATATATTTGCTTGTCATTTCTACATCTGATTTCACTTGGCAGGTAACAGACTTTGTCCAAACATTCTAAGAATTCAATTGAACAGAGACTTGTTTCTTGTAAGTACTGTATGTTTTTAATACCATGCTGGTTGTTTGGCCTTTCCTCTCTAGGTTGTGGGACTATAGTACTTTGATGGAATGATGGCTTTGGCCTCTTGCAGGGTTAGTTTTCCTAAGCATCCTCTGGGGACAGGTTTTCGATGTGATGTTGATAGCAGGGTCCAGGTTTGATGTACATGCTGAGAACTTAGGTCACACTTGATTGATGGCCACAGCAGCCCAGCTAATTTGGATATGGACCTTCCTGCCTTCCTGCCATGCCAGACTGTAGTCTGGGCTTTATTGAACAGCTCTCTCTTTGCTTGTCTCTGCCCTGGTGGAAAGTGCAGTTTTGAACATAAGCTCCAGTTCAGCCCAGCTAGGTACTTGGAAATAATTGGAGCTGGAGATTCTGTTGCATTTGTACTAGCAGGATGACTGAGGGGTTAAGAGACATAGCTGTTAATAGTCACCCAGAGCAGCATGGCTCCTTGGAAGCACAGAGAGGCTCACACAGGAAATCGATGTGGCATAGTTTAGCCTGCTTCTACCATTGTCCCTTCTTGCCAAGCCTAGGTAATGGGCAGGATGTCCATAGAGTACACTATTAGTTTTATATGGAGGACTGGAGGTGAGACCAGATGAGCCAATGAAGAGCCTTTCTTTCAAGATGCCTGCATGAGAATTCAACCTACAAAACAGTGGAGAAAATGGAATGGGAGCTGCTGGTAGTGTTTCATGCTGCCTAAGTGGGTTGAGTGACCCCAGTAAGATAGGCATGGTTCTCTGCCTACCAACTCACTTTTGCTGGTTTTCAGAATGTGGTGGACCTGAGAAGTTTTGGATATACAACTAAAAGGAGCTTCATTGGAAGAAAAAAAATAATTTCAGTGTTGCAATCTTAGTGGGAGCCATTTGAGGTGGGTGCAGCACAAGTTGCCCCAGTGACTCCAGTAGATCATGCCATGCTTGTCACCAAGACGAGCCACTGTTAAATGTGCTCTTCGCAAGTCTTTCTCTCTTACCGTTTTCATGATCTCTGATATCATTCCCCAGCACCATCTTTAAATATACAACCTGTGCCTTAGTCCTTCCTTCAGAGGGTATTGTTGACATAAACCAAGACAGCAGAGGTGCTGTGATAGTGGGAAGGGCAAGCACTTGAGCTAGATTACTTAAGTCTTCCTTCCTTCTTACACTGGCTCCATCTTGATGCTGTTGGTCACCAAGCCAGGACTCCAGGTATAGAATTTAGAAGCTGCCTATCCTTCTATGAATTGAAAATGCCTAGGATGAATTCATCTCTCCTATAATCCCTGCCTTTTCCTTACATTTGGCCTCCACTATTTCTTCAGCTCTCCAGGGCTTGATTTTGATTCTATACTTTTTACATCTATCAGATAAGCTCACCTTTGCAATGTCTGGCTCCCATATACAATAGATTCAATAAATCCCTAATTCTACCACTGAAACTGTTTCTGAATTACTGCTTACTGTTGTGATTATAAAAAGAGAAAGTGCTATAAGACTATGTTCTGGCAAGGCATAGGGGAAGGGGGTGCCTTGGTGGGCCCATGACGAGGCATCCCTTCCCCCTGAGGAACCAGACATACACCAGTGTAGTATAGAATAGAGTTTATTTAGGGCATGGGGAGGGAAGATAAGAGGGTAGCAGAGGCAGAGAAAGGCAGAGAGAAGAGCGTAGAGGAGTAGGGGCCGGCCATGACCACGTGGAGAGAGGGGAAGGGAATAGGGAGAGGGGAACAAAGGGGCAAGAGGCAAGATAGAGAAGCAGGAGTAAGAGAGAGGGGAGGGGGCAGGCAACCCCTTTTATAGGGCCAGGACTACCTGTCCATTGCCAGGTAACAGTTGGGAGGAGCATACCTGGCTGCTGCCAGGAACGGTGGGGGTGGAGTTTAGACAGAATACCAACACTTACTCTTCTCCCTTCTAACTACTTCTGCATTATCATGCTCACTTTGAACCCAGCTTTCCTGGATAGAGTGGTTCTCTGTACTCCTCTCTGGTAAATTGCGAAGCTCCTGTAGTTATCACATAATCTTCCATAGGCAGTGCGTACTGAAGCCAGGAGAGTGTACCTGTTGGCCTTTGCACACAGCTATTCTCATATGAGATCTATCTTCCTTAGGCAAACTGAGAGATGATGTCTCCTACCCTCCAGGAGCATCTGATGCCTGACAGATGCAAAGTACAAATAATACCCACTCTCTTGCCTCAAGATGGAATGACTGTCTTTTCTATCCCTGTAGCACCCTGTGGAACAGGGTAAGGGCAATCTTTATTTGGGAGAATATCTTGTGTTTCTGCCTTTTCTCTGTCCTTCCTTCCTCCCTTGCTTATCTATTTTCCTAGGGTAGCAGCTTTTTTTTTTTTAAAGCCATTTGTACTGGAATCCCTGGCTGAGTTCAGCTTCTGGGGAAGAATATTCATGAAGAAGGCTGCCGAGAGCCTCTGGGAAAGCACTGACCAATAAGATTACATGCTTGGCAACTTCTGCCATCTCCAATGTTGTTTGGAGTTGGCTTTCTTGTGTATCCATCTTGCTGCCTTGTACTTGACTTCCTTCCCTCTCACTGGCATTTTGGATCAATAGCCCTATTATATACAATAGCATAAGCCCCTATTGTTAAATTTTGTAAGAATTCTCACACTTTCCTGGATGATATTGCTCTGTAGGTTCTTTTTGCTAAAATGTTGTTGTGTGACTTTGGTATTAGAAGAATGCTCGTCTCACAGAACCATTGGTAAGCAATGTAGAATTGGTCTAAGTACTTTAAACTTTGAGTTGAGTTAACGGATAAAACCACTTTTATCTTCTTTTTCTGTTTGCCTTTGTCCTTTCTTCCTCTCCCTCATGGTGTATAGCTAAGTCCTGCTCACGCTCCACTCTGTCTAGTATATGCCTTGGACACATATGTTCCTAGTCTCTGGATTCCAGTGGACAGGACTTGTTCTTCAAGAAGAATAAGGACTTGCTGTCTTCCACTCCTTTGGGGTTCTCTTCACAATTGTCTATGGCCAAATCCATGTATGCTTCCAAGTGCTTTGTGGAGCATATGATGCTGTGCACATAGAATATCCCTCTCTATATTCCTAGCCCCTGTCAAGGGGGCTACCGAGAAACTTTCTATATATCCTAGCTTAGAGAGGATAATGGAATACAAATACTGCCCTTGCTCCCTACATAGTGTCATCCAAACTCTATGCTCTTTTAGTATTGTCTTGGCTACGTGGACTTAAATTATGGGTCTAAGAAATCTAGGGTTACCTGCTTGCTGGAGAAACTTACCAGAGAATGTACCACCAAGATCTGCAAGGTCAAGAAATACAGTGCACAGTCATCCAGCAATGATGTAAGTCTCATGATATTGATTGGTCACATTGCAAAATCATTCAACACTGACATAATTCCCATAATATCGGTTATTCAGTTTTGCACAGTCTGCCTCTTTCTTTTCTACATTTATGTGTAACACAGTCCCCAGTGCCAAGATCATTGTTGACACGGTTACACTGCTGTTGTTTGGACGTGGAGGACACTGATTGCTACACGGCATTCAGCATGTTAGCCACCATTTACTTGACTTTGCCATTCCTGTCTTCTTCCCTTCCCAGCATCAGACCTTGTAATCTCCGAGTACTGTAAGGTCTGCTGTGTCTACATTAGCGTGTTCAGGGACGTATTTTCCACATTTATAAACTGAGAGTCTTAAAAAATATATATCTTGAAGTCCCCTGCTGCATTAGTGTTGGGATTTCCAAGTCGATCTGCATGGCCCTTAACTGTTTACCTATTTAGAGAAGAGGATTTTCCACTCCCTCTTGGTGACTAAGAGTCCTGTTATTCCCTTGATTGATAGAATAGACTCTACAGAAACACTGTGTGTGTGTAAACATCAAACAAATATATATTTCTAATGAATTATTTACATTGTATATCAGCATTAGTGCCAGTGGTTTTGTGGAAATGGAATTACAAGTCAAAAATCACTGCTGGAGGAAGAAAGGGGAAATTTCTTCACTTCCAGTTAGCTAAAGGCAAAGATTTCTGGGAAAAGAGAGGTGGTTTTTTTTTTTTGTTGTTTTTTGTTTTTTTTTTCTAGTTTAAGAGGAGTGGGGAGGAATGGCACATGGGCTAAGCCTTCCAATTACAGAGCACAGAATAAAAAGCAAATTAAGATGAAGGAAGCCAAAATGGTGTTTTCACTGTTTAGCTGAATGGATTGCAGGTAAGCTTGGCGCTCTAAAATCGCAAAGGCTCCGTAGTCCTCCCTCTACACACAGGCCAGGCTGAGTTTGTATTGGAGCCAAGACTACTGTGTGCTCTGTAAGAAAGTACACAGAAAATACTATGGAAACAATATCCATGGTATATAAGTACAGCTAATGTTCACTACAAGTTTGCTGTGTGCCTGGTTTGGTACGTAGTGCTTCATATGAATGGCCTTCTTTCCTTATCCAACCTGTGGATGCAAATGGTAGCATTTTCTTTTACAGGTGAGGAAACTGTGGTGTTCATTGTTGTTAATAGCAATTTCCCCAAGACTATGCAGCCATTAAAGGGTAGAAATAGGATTCAGTTTAATATTTGTGTAATCCCAGTGCCATGGAGATGGCTCAGCTATGAAGAGCATTTACTGATCTTTCAGTTGACTGAGATTTGGTTCCCGACACCAACATGGTGGCTCACAACCATCTATAACTCCAGGGACAGGGAATCTGATGGCTTCCTCTGGCCTCTGCATACATTAGGTATATGTATTGTGCACATGCATACATGTGTGCACATGCACACACACACAAACATACAAGCAAATAATCATACACATAAAAATACGTAAGTCTTATGAAGGATTTATGTAATTCCAAAACATTACACCAAATCTGAAACACTAAAATTAGAATCAATAAATAATTGGGCAAATGAAAATTCGTGTGAAAGCTCTGAGGATATATTATATTAATGAAGCTCTTTAGCAGTAGTGATCTTGGCTCACCATTAAAACAATTGTATGTGTGCATGCTTGTGTATATTTAATATGGGTTTATACGTGTGTACACTTGTGTGAGCAGAAATGTGAAGGTTAGAAGTTAACATAGTGCACCTTCCTCCATGGTTCCCTATCTTACTATTTGGGACAAGATCATTCAATTAGCTGGGCACTCATCAATTCATCAAGATTAACTGGCCAATGAGCTGCAGCTATATTTATAGCTCTACCTCCCCAGTACTAACATTATAGATGTATGCCAACATTCCTGGTTTTAAATGTTTGTTTCATTGTTTTAATGTTTTATTGTATTACTGTGTGTGTGTGTGTGTGTGTGTGTGTGTGTGTGTGTTTGCACATGTCACAGTATGCATGTGAAAATCAGAGGACAATGTGGGGCATCAATTCTCTCTTTCTAACACATAGATCCTATGGATCCCAGGGATAAGACTCAGGTCATTGGGCTTGGTAGCAAGTACCTCTATGTACTAAGGTTATTTTTCTGACCCCTAAAATCAAAACAAGAATTTAGTTTTATGTATATACATGAGTGTTTGCCTGCATGTATATACATGCATTGTTTTCAGAAGCCAAAAGAGGGCATCACAACCTCTGAAACTCAAATTGAAAACAGTTATAAGCTGCCTTATGAACACTTAGAACCAAACACTGGCCCTCTGTTCCTACCTGAGGAGCCATCTCTATAGACCCTGAGTTTTATGTGGGTACTGGGAATATGAACTCATCATTTTATGTGACAGGTACTTTACTGATACAGCCATCTCCCTAGCATCTGAGATTATCACTAACTGAAGGTGTCAATGTGTTGCACATTATGCTTACTATGTACATTTTTTCTGGATGCTGGGGTCAAACATGATACCATGCAACTGAGAGGCAATTACTCTATCACTAAGTAACATCCCATCCCAATTATATATTGCTCTATAACACTTGTGTGGGATATGTATTACCTCAAATTAAATGCTATTGTTATTTCTAGTTTAACAAATAAGCAGAAAAGATAGTGATAAATTTATTGCTCAAGATCACCTAGCTAGTAAAAGGTAGAGGTATTAAATAGGAGTTTCTTGACCCAAAGGTAATCATAATACCATAATGCATGTCAACATGGGGAAAGACCATCCTCTCAAACCCACACTGATCAGTGACAACAGATTACTATTAAATATCTATTTTTCTTTTTAAAATTTGTTTATCATTGTGCTTGGTAGTTTTATGCCAACTTGACACATGCTTGAGTCATTGGAGAGGAGGGAACTCAACTGAAAAAAATGCCTCTATAAGGTCAGGTTATAGGTAAGGCTATAGGGCACTTTCTTAATTAGTGATTAGGGTAAGAGGAATTGTGGGGGTGCCTCCCCTGTGTTGGTAGTCCTGAGTTCTAATAGAAAGCAGTTTGAGCAAACCAGTTGGAGCAGGCCAATACTAAGCAGTACTCCTCCAGAGTCTCTGCCTCAGCTCCTGCCTCTATGTTCCTGTCCTGTTTGAGTTCTTGTTCTGGCTTCCTTTGATGATGAACAGTGAGGATGAAGCCTAAACCAAATAAACCCTTTCCTCCACAAGTTTCTTTCCTCATGGTGCTTTATCACAGCAATAGTAAACCTAATTAGGACAATTACATTCATTTATTTATTGTATGTGTGTGCATGCATGGGACCAGCCATGCCAGAGTGTGCATATGGAGGTCAAAGGACAACTTGCCATAGGTAGTTCTCTTATTTCACTATGTATATCCTGAGAATGGAACGCAGGTCATTGGACTTGATGGCAAGCACATTTGCTTATTGAGTTGTCTTCCCAGCCCCTACCATTCTCTTTGGCCAGTTGCTCCATCCATTTCCTAAATATCTTTTGCAAAAAAAATCTATACTTTAAAAGCCACGTGGATTTCCCATCTTCTTAATTTTCCATAGTATGTCTAAGGAAAAATGATAGAACCAGAGAAAAAGATGAACTGGAAGAGTAGACTTTAGAGTCTCAGTTTTCTTACTAAGGTAGTATATGTTTTTAAGCCACAGATTGAAGGGGTGGGCAGGACAGAAGGGCAGGGTCAGAATGAGACATCTTTTACATTCAGGTACTTGTTACTTTCCTCTAACCAGGTCAGGAAACATGGATGAATCACTCACTTTGCCCTACTTTTTTCCTTGCTAGGAGGCCCAGAAGACTTTCCAGGCAAACTCATTTCAGAAGCTCTGGCTGCTGTGTATTAAATAACACTGTCCCCTGCTATGTGCTGAGGACTGATTAATGCAGTCTTTACTCTGAAGTGCTGCAGAACATAATTTCCTTACAGTGCTTCTCAGTTCTACTCCAACACTGAATTAATCTGAGCCACCCGGTGAACTTCACAGTTTACTTTCTTTTCTTGAGAATCAGTAGAACAAAATGATTAGCTGACTCTGAAGCCTGATTCTCTCTTTAGGCTTCAATCTTGGTTCTTCCTTTTGGTTCAAATATTGGCACTGTGTGGTCTTGTCAGGCTGATGACATCTCCAGGTTCCATCATTAAGGTTGTAATAACAATTCTTAACTCCTTGGGCTGAACTTAAGATTTAGGTGGCTGAGAAGACCTTGAGCACACCTGATCAGACCTTGGGGGAAGCCAGTCCCCACAACATCCAGAGTTAGCTCCACTCCCAGGCACTCTAACACACCCAGGATCACAGGATCAGAGGTGAGGAGGACACAATATGTGCCCCAACCCCAGCAGTAACTGGGACCAGTGGGATCTAGGAACCTGGGAACCCTGACTGACCATTAACAAGGGTTCCTTTTGGTCTGAGCAGGTGCCCTGAGTAGACCTTGGGTGCGAACACTGCAGCCAGTCCTACAACACCCAACAGAAGCTCCACTCCCAGGTCCTCTATCATGCCCAGGATCACAGGATTCCAGGAGCTTGGGCACACTAGGTTCTCAGGGTCCCAGAGGCAGCTTGACTCCCAGTGGCTCTGACACACACAGAATCTTAGAATTACAGGATGCCAGAATCACAGGGTCACAGAGACAGTTGGACTCTGAGGAGTTCTAACACAATGAGGATTACAGGAAGGACAGGCTCCAGTGAGATATAAAGAGGGCAGGCAGCACTAGAGATAATAAAATGGTGGGAGGCATAAGCAACAGAAACCCAGGTTACTTGGCATCATCAGAACCCACCATAGCAAGTCCTGAATACACTACTACACCAGAAAAGCAAGATTTGGATCTAAAATCACTTCTCATGATGATGATAGAAGACTTTAAGAAAGACATAAATAACTACAGGAGAATACAGGTAAACAGATAGAAGCCCTTAAAGAGGAAACACAAAAATTCCTTAAGGAATTACAGGAAAATACAAGCAAACAGGCAAAGGAAATGAACAAAACCATCAAAGATCTAAAAATGGAAATAGAATCAATAAAGAAATCACAAAGGGAGACAACCTTGGAGTTAGAAAACCTAGGAAAGAAATCAGGAGCCATAGATGTAAGCATCACCAACAGAATACAAGAGATAGAAGAGAGACTGTCAGGTGCAGAAGATACCATAGAAAACATTGACACAGCAGTCAAAGAAAATGCAAAACGCAAAAAGATCCTAACCCAAAACATCCAGGAAATCCAGGACACAATGAGAAGACCAAAGCTAAGGATAATAGGTATAGAAGAGAGTGAAGACCTCCAACTTAAAGGGCCAGTAAATACCTTGAACAAAATTATAGAAGAAAACTTCCCTAACCTAAAGAAAGAGATACCCATGAACATACAAGAAGCCTACAGAACTCCAAATAGACTGGACCAGAAAAGAAATTCCTCCCATCATATAATAATCAAAACACTAAATGCACAAAACAAAGAAAGAATATTAAAAGCAGTAAGAGAAAAAGGTCAAGTAACATATAAAGGCAGGCCTATCAGAATTACACCAGACTTCTCACCAGAGACTATGAAAGCTAGAAGATCCTGGGCAGATGTCATACAGACCGTAAGAGAACACAAATGCCAGCCCAGGCTACTATACCCAGCAAAACTTTCAATTACCATAGATGGAAAAAACAAGATATTCCATGACAAAACCAAACTTACACAATATTCTACAAATCCAGCCCTACAAAGAATAATAGATGGAAAATACCAACACAAGGAGGGAAACTACACCTTAGAAAAAGCAAGAAAGTAATCTTTCAACAAGCCCAAAGAAGATAGCCACACAAACATAATTCCACATCTAACAACAAAAAACAACAGGAATTAACAATCAATATTCCTTAATATCTCTTAATATCAATGGACTCAATTTCCCAAATATAAAGACATAGACTGACAGACTGGATACATAAACAGGATCCAGCATTTTGCAGCATACAGGAAATGGACCTCAGTGACAAAGACAGACACTACCTCAGAGTGAAAGGTTGGAAAACAAGTTTTCAATCAAGTGGTTCCAAGAAACAGTCTGGAGTAGCCATTCTAAAATCGAAAGAAATGAACTTTCAACAAAAAGTTATCAAAAAAGATAAGGAAGGATATTTAATCCTGGTCAAAGGAAAAAAATCTACCAAGATGAACTCTCAATTCTGAACATCTATGCTCCAAATGCAAGGGCACCTGTATTCATAAAAGAAACTTTTCTAAAGCTCAAAGCACACATTGCACTTCACACAATAATAGTAGGGGACTTCAACACCCCATTTTCAGCACTGGACAGATAGGAGCAGAAATTAAACAGATACAAAAATGAAACTAACCAAGGTTATGAACCAAATGGATCTAACAGATATTTATAGAACATTTGATCCTAAAGCAAAAGAATATACCTTCTTCTGAGCACCTCATGGTACATCCTCCAAAACTGACCATATAATTGATCACAAAACAGGATTCAACAGAAACAAAAAGACTGAAATAAGCCCATGCACACTATCAGATCACCACGGACTAAGGCTGGTCTTAAATAACAAGAACAATGGAAAGCACATATACACATGGAAGCTGAATAATGCTCTACTAAATGATACCTTGGTCAAGGAAGAAATAAAAAAATAAATTAAAGACTTTTTAGAATTTAATGAAACTGAAGACACATCATTCCAACACTTATGGGACACAAGGAAAGCAGTGGTAAGAGGAATATCATAGCTCTAAGGGCCTGCAAAAAAAAACTGGAGAGAGCTTACACTAACAGCTTGAAAGCACACCTGAAAGCCCTAGAACAAAAAGAAGCAAATATACCCAAGAGGAGTAGAAGGCAGGAAATAATCGAACTCAGGGGTGAAATCAACCAAGTAGAAACAAAAAGAACTATACAAAGAATCAACCAAACCAGGAACTGGTTCTTTGAGAAAATCAACAGATAAACCCTTAACCAGACTAACCAAATGGCACAGAGACAGTATCCAAATAAATAAAATCACAAATGAAAAGGGAGATATAACAATGGAAACTGTGGAAATTCTTTACTCAACAAAATTGGAAAATCTGGATGAAATGGACAACTTTCTAGACAGATACCAAGTGCCAAAGTTAAAACAAGTCAGATAAACCATCTAAACAGTCCTACAACTCCTAATGAAATAATGAAATTGAAACAGTCATTAATAATCTTGGCCTTGTGAAGGTTTTGTGCCCCAGTGTAGGGAAATGCCAGGGCCAATAAGTGGGAGAGGGTGGGGTGGCAGGCATGGGGAGAGGGGAGGCAACAGGGGTTTGTTCTTGTTGTTTTTGTTTGTTTGTTTGTTTTTTGGAGGGGAAACTGGGAAAGGAGAAATTTATATGTAAATAAAGAAAATATCTAATAAAAAAAAAGAAAAAAATAATTTCCAAGCCAAAAAAAGCCAAGGACCAGAGGGGTTTAGTGCAGAATTCGATCAGACCTTCAAAGAAGACCTGATACCAATACTCTTCAAACTATTCCACACAATAGAAACAGAAGGAATACTACCCAATTCATTCTATGAAGCCATAATTACACCTGTATGTAAACCACACAAAGGCCAAACAAAGAAAGAGAACTTCAGACCAATTTCCTTTATGACCATTGATGCAAAAATACTCAATAAAATTCTTGCCAACCCAATCAAAGAAACACATCAAAACAATCATTCACCATAACCAAGTAGGCTTCATCACAGGGATGCAGGGATGGTTCAATATATGGAAATCCATCAATGTAATCCACTACATAAACAAACTCAAAGGAAAAAAAAAGCACATGATCATTTCATTAGATGTTGAAAAAGTATTTGACAAAATTCAGCATCACTTAATGTTAAAAGTCTTGGAAAGATCAGGAATTCAAGGTCCATTCTTAAACATAGTAAAAGCAATATACAGCAAACCAGTAGCCAACATCAAACTAAATGGAGCAAAACTTGAAGCAATCCCACTAAAACCAGAGACTAGGAAAGGCTGCCCTCTCTCTCCCTACCTTTTCAATACAGTACTTGAAGTTCTAGCTAGAATAATCAGACAACAAAAGGAGGTCAAAGGGATACAAATTGGAAAGGAAGAAGTCAAAATATCATTATTTACGAATGATATGATCATAACCATAAGGGACCTAAAAAAATTCCACCAGAGAACTCTTAAAGCTGATAAACAACTTCAACAAAGTGGGTGGATATAAAATTAACTCAAACAAATCAGTAGCCTTCCTATTCTCAAAGGATAAACATGCTGAGAAAGAAACTAGGGAAACGACACCTTCACAATAGTCACAAATAATATAATATACTTTGATGTGACTCTAATCAAGCAAGAGAAAGATCTGTATGACAAGAACTTCAAGTCTCTGAAGAAGGAAATTGAGGAAGATCTCAGAAGTTGGAAAGATCTCCTATCCTCATGGATTGGCAGGATTAATATAGTAAAAATGGCCATCTTGCCCAAAGCAATCTAAAGATTCAATGCAATCCCCATCAAATTTCTTCATAGAGTTAGAAAGAGCAATTTTCAAACTCATTTGGAATAACTAAAACCCAGGATACTGAAAACTCTTTTCAACAATAAAAGAACTCCTGGGGGAATCACCATCCCTTACCTCAATCTGTATTACAGAGCAGGGTACTGCAGAGTACTGGTACATAGACAGGTAGAAAGATCAATGGAATAAAACTGAAGATCCAGAAATGAACCCAAACAGACTCCAGAGAATTAAATAACCCTATTAAAAAGTGGGATACAGAGCTAAACAAAGAATTCTCAAGTGTGGAATATGGAATGACTGAGAAGCACCTAAAGAAATGTTCAACATCCTTAGTCACCAGGGAAATGCAAATCAAAACAATTCTGAGATTCCATTTCACACCAGTCAGAATAGCTAAGATCAAAAACTCAGTTGACAGCAGATGCTGGCGAGGATGTGGAGAAAGAGGAACATTTCTCCATTGCTGGTGGGATTGCAAGCTGGTACAACTACTCTGGAAATCAGACTGGTGGTTTCTCAGAAAATTGGATATAGTACTAAGTGCGGACCCAGATATACCACTCCTAGGCATATATCCAAATTATTCTCCAACATTTAATAAGTACACATGCTCCACTATTTTCATAGCAGCCTTATTTATAATAGCCAGAAGCTGGAAAGAACTCAGATGTCCTTTAACAGTGGAATGGATACAGAAAATGTGGTACATTTACACAATGGAGTACTACTGAGATATTAAAAATGATGAATTCATGAAATTCTTAGGCAAATGGATGGAACTAGAAAGTATCATACTGAGTGAGGTAACTCATTAACAAAAGAACACACATGGTATGCATTCACTGATAAGTGGATATTAGCCCAAAAGCTCAGAATACCCAAGATACAATTCACAGACCACTTGATGCTCCAAAGTGTGGGTGCTTCGGTCTTTCTTAGAAAGGGGAACAAAATACTCATGAGAGCAAATATGGAGACCAAGTCTAGAACAGAGATTGAAGGAAAGTCCATCCAGAGACTGTCCCAACTGGGGACTCATCCCATATACAGTCAACAAACCCCAACCCTATTGTGGATGCCAAGAAATAGTTGCTGAAAGCAGCCTGATATAGTTGTCTCCTGAGGGACCCTGCCAGAGCCACACAGGTGGATGCTTGCAGCCAACCATTGGATTGAGAGCAGAGTCCCCAATGGAGGAGTCATAGAAAGGACTGAAGGAGTTTGCAACACCACAGGAAAAACAACAATATCAACCATCCAGACCATCTTCCCCAAGCTCCCAGGGACTAAGCCAACATCCAAGGTGTACAGATGGCTCCAGCTGTGTATATAGAAGAAGATGACCTTGTCAGACATCAATGAGAGGAGATGTCCTTGGTTATATGAAGGCTCCATAGATGGTGTAGTGTAGGGGAATAGAGGGTGGGGAGGCAGAAGTGGGTGGGTGGCTCGAGGAACATCCTCATCGAAGGGGAGCGATGGAATAGGGAGTTTCCAGTAGGGGGAAACCAGGAAAGGGGATAACATTTGTAAATAAAGAAACTATTCAAGGGGCTGGAGAGATGGCTCAGTGATTAAGAGCACTGACTGCTCTCCTGGAGGTCCTAAGTTCAAATCCCAGCAACCACATGGTAGCTCACAACCATCTGTAATGAGATCAGATGCCTTCTTCTGGTGTCTCTGAAGATCAGCTACAGTGTACTTACATATAATAAATAAATAAATCTTTTTTTTTTAAAAAAGAGAATCTATTCAATAAAATAAAAGAAAATTTCAAAAGAAAGATTTAGGTGGTGGTGGTTGTAGAGGAGGAGAAGAAGGAGAAGGAGGAGAAGGAGGGAAGGAGGAGGAGGAGGAGGAGAAGGAGAAGGAGGAAGAAGAGGATGTGACTACTGGATGAGAATTTGTGACATGGAGAACCTGGATTCATCAGGGCTTTTAGGATTTTTGATTCTGCTCTTGAATTCATCTTCAAACCCTTATTTTCTAGGGCTTGGCAAAATCTTCCAAATCTTGGCCCCTATCCTAGACCTCTCTTTTCTCTTCTCCTGCTCTCTGTCTCCTCCTCCCTCCTTCCCTTCTTACATCTTTCTTTCCCTATTTCCTGTTCTTTTTATCCCTTTACTCTCCAGGAAATCTTGTTTCTCCCAAACATCTTTTCTTGTCTGGGTTACACTGAGGACTCTCAAGATGTATCCGTGACCAATCACTGGCTCAGAAACTATCAGCCTATTAAATCTTTTGAATGCATGTCATCCATCTTCTCTGGCTATTTCTGGTTTGTTGGCCCAGGGAGCTGGTAAATCTTTTAGTGTAGACCCACACCTATGTAGTTGCATATAGTCAGAGCACAGTAAAAGTGAAGTTGTAGTGATTTGATACATGGTTCAGGCAGCCATTCTGATTATACCTACTGTAGTTATTGACAATGGCTCTACTCAGCTGCTGTGAGTTATTTCCTTGGTCCCTGCCACAAGAAGTAAATAATGTGTTTATATTTATGAATCTTAAAATTGTAAGTGCAGTGAGAAAAATATCATTTCACATATATGATAGTTCACATATGTGTTTTAGTTTTTATGTCTTATGTATCTGAAACTCACTGTCCACAGATATTAATTACAACCTATGGAAGATGGTTGAGATCAAGTCAGGTTTTCAAGAAAGTCAGTAAATTGAGAAAAAAATTGATTCCAGAGGGGAGATTCATTATAACTTGTAAAAGATGTGGGGACAAGACTAGGCTGAAGCACACGAGCTTCCTTAGAAGATCTTGAAGTTGAAAATAAAGATCTTAGGTCTGCTTCATGCCAGAGCCAAACTGTGCAATTGGTGGCTTGGATAATAATCATCAGGCAGATATACTGATGGCAGATGATAAAGTAGGCCTCAGCAACATTAAAAGTCCCTTTTTAAATCTCCCAATTTTCCCAGTCTGCAAAATGGTTGCTTTTTCTTCTGCTGATACTAATATTGTTATTTGGATGTCCTAGATTTTCAACCTGAATTTTAGAATTAACATTTATTTCTTCTCTTAGGATAGATCTATAAATATAAAGTCTGGAGGTTTGAATAGTATCTGACTCACAGGAAAGCAAGGATTAATTAATGGCCCAGACACTGTTTTTCAAACAAATTCTTGTGAAGCTCTATTTCTCTGTATGCAATGGGCATTTAATTCTTTGCCCTCATGTAAGATTTTCATCTTGATTTTTTCATAAATTCTATCTTATTGGTTATGCTCTAGCTTTTCTGTTTTGTAACATATGTTCACTGAATTTCACTACATATAGTTTTGCCCTTCGTAATTTGTTTCATCTAAAAACTTGCTGTAGTGTATTTTATATATTTTTATATGCATATAAAATATGCAAGTTCAAAATGAATTTTCCTTTCATGCACATATCTTCTCATGCCTTGATTAGGAGACTCGATAAAATATGTCCTTTGCAGGCACTTTTACAGAGAAAGACAAGTAGCTGCAACAAGAACAGGGTGATAGATAAATAAAATATTTGTATAGTCATTCTGTGACTATACAAATTCTGTTATTGTCATTGAAGCAAATGAGCTAGAATACTAAGTATGAGCAGTGATTATTCTTATAACATTTTGAAGGAAAAACATTAACGAGCAGAGTGACACAGGTAAACTGCTATATGACATTGTAACAAAATGTTGATCACAAAATGGTAAAAAAAAAAAAAAAGATCAATTCTAGGGAATAGAAACATAGAGAGCCCTCATACTGCACTTGTGGATTTCTATGTTTTAAAAAAGTGTCTCATTACATAATCTACAGCTTCTAGTATGGCATGAAATATGAATGATCTGAGGAGAATTTTAAAAACATAAATTTATCTTATTATGCTAAAAACTTCATGAGAGCTATCTTCAATATTTCAAGTGTGAAATTCAAAGTTGTTAACTATATGCACAATGCTGAAACAGTGGATTCCAAGGACTTATTCATCTGTGTAACAGAAACTTTACATGCATTGAAATGTGCCTTCAGTTCTCTCCTTCCACTAGGCCCTGGAAACCACGCTATACTTTTTGTTTCTGTGACTCTTATTAGTTTAGGTACTTCATGTAAGTGGAATCATTCAGCATTTGTTCTGTGATTAGCTAATGCTTTTGTTTTCACAAAGGATGCAATTTTCTCCTTTGAAAAGTTAATTTGCATTTCATGCATGTGTATTCTTATATTTTGTTCACTCAGACATTTGATGGGCAAGCTGGCTGCTGTCACATCTTCTGTTCATTGATTAACACTGCAATGAACATAGGACTGTAAGTATCTCTTAGCCATCTTGACTTCAGTTAACTTCAGATCAGTAGATGAAGTATTGTTAGATTTTATGGTAGCTCTATTTCTATCTGAGAAAGTCATGTATTGTGTTTCAAAATAAATGCACCATCTAATATTTCTATGAATGATTGCACACATGTTCCAATTTCTCCCACATCATTATCATTTGTTACCTGTTTAAATAATGTTTATCCTAGCACATGTGATATGAGATCTCACTGTGGGTTTGATACTTATTTCCTTGTGACATTTTCAATGTTTTTATATACTTTTTGGTCCTGTATATATAATTTTGTAATTCTAAAATATATGTTTGACATGTCACTAACAGTACCAACCTACCTGATGAACCTGCCTAATAACTTCATCAGGGAAGTAAGCACATTTAGCTTGACACTGAAAATTCAGCAGAGCCTGCCTAGATACTCCTTGAAGCTACTCTTATGCATGCATTTCTCAACAAACCTTAAAGTGTGATTATATTCTTTACTACAGAATGTGGATGGAAACAACAAGCCATGTCTAATTTTAGCCATCAGACTCCTTACATAACCCTCGATGGTATCTGCTGCTTTCTGTGATGGCTGTAGACAGGTGGATGAGAAAAGTGATCATTCAGAAATAGCCATCAGAGGTAGCTGATTCCTTATGTCAGGCTGGTCTGTATGACTGAGACAGACTTCCTTTTATTGAGCCACTGATAACTATGGGATTAGTTTTCATATTTGATGCTTTGTAGCTATATATGTACTATCTCTGTAAATATTGTTATTAAAATATTAAAGGACATTCTATTGTCCTAAGTCAACTTTTAATATTTCTACCTTTGTCATTCATTGCAATCCACAGACATAGTTTAAGAGGCTTAAATCAACTTGCTGCAAAAAAAAATCTTAGAGTAAATATTCCCTAGAGCCAGGGTTGTGAGAAAAGTTTTTTTTTTCAAAGTTTCTTGGGGTACAAGAAAATCCACTTAATATTTTAGAATTAATTCATCAAATTGCAATACCATTAGCATTTTCTGCAGTAGGATTATCACTAATTATTAATAACTTTTTGTGTTATGAGAAAACAATTCTAGGTTTCTGTATAAGGGTAGACTTCCTTTTGAGAATCTTATACAATTCAGAAAGTTTTCAACAATCTGAAGCCATCTTTAGGACCCAACAAAACACAGTTTGGTGCAGCATTAATTACGTACATGTATGCAGACAGTGTGTATATTCAAATAAGTCTATTAATAATGGTCTGTATATCCTGCTGTGGTGATGAGTTATGAATATATTTAATGCAGCAAAATCTCAATTATGGCAGTACTTTAGATAGGATCTGTCTAGTTCAAAAGTCAATGTGGATATTTACATTGTTTATTAAAACTGAATAAGATAGAATAGAATAGAATAAAACAGCATTAAAATTGTCATTCCTCATTTCTCAGTCACACTACTCATATTGAAATGCCCTGTGGCTAGAGGGAGTTGCACGGTGAAGGGCATTTAGACAACATGTCCATTAGTGCTGGAAGTGTGTTGTACAGCCCTGCTATAAACTTCAGAGGTCTACACAGCATGACTGAACAAATGCTGAGTTCTGAGTAACTAGGCTTCCTTTGGTTGTATTACACTCTAGTACAGCACCCAGTCATTTGGTAGGATTCTTTGGGTACATGTATACTTACTTTGCACGCTCCACAGAGAAGTTTTACTCCAGCTGGACGGCGCAGGATTATTTCCAGCTTGGATTCAGCTCTTGCCATGATCGCTTTCTGACTTTTTCCCCCCAGACTCGGCTACCTCACTATTAATATTATCTGGAGACCGTAGCGTCTCATGTTTTAACTAATGGTTCTCAGGTATTTTATCTTCATCATCTCTAAGTATAGAAAACAACTGTCCAAAGCTCTGCACTCTTCTTCTGGGAACAGCATTTCTGAAACATTCACCTTTCATCTTCCGTAGTAGCCAGCAACAGGGTTATGCCACGGCAACAAGTAACCAACCCTCTTTTCTTAGTGTCAGTAGAACCAGCTTTCATTTCTCAGTCATGCTATAGAAATTGTTTCACGTTTATCCTCAATCCAGGATTCTAGTTGATTGACTAACTGCCACCTAGAAAGTTGCTGCAATTGAAGGGGAAATAGCTCCGTAATGCGTGCACTAACTCTTAATGTACCCCCTCATAGGTAATATGCAAATCTTTCATTCATTTCAATGATTAAAGCAAGTTACATAGTTTTGCCTAAGCCTGAAGGAGGTGGGAAGTGCATGTGCCTGGGAGAACAGCCAGAAATATTTGGTACAAAGCATGGATGGTGTATCTGAAGTTTATTTATCTTTTAATGTTACAAAATTTTTGCTTAGGCGTAATAAAATAAGCATGATGACAGCAATATTTAATATTTACCATGTGTTGAAATTTTCATGGTATTTTGCATACTTATTTAAGCACCCTGATTATCTTCCTTTTATAAATGAGGCATGGAAAGGTTAATGATCTTACCTAAGGTTGCATAGCAATAAATGTTAGAGCTGGGATTGTGATTCTAGAGTCTGAACATCCCAATGCTCTCTCCACTATTTCATTAGCTCTTAAAGCCATACTAATGACCCCAGTCCCATACTATTCTTCAAATGAGGACAGTTCTGACCACGCATACTGTTTATCCATAAGTAATGCTCATAGGTATCAGCTGCCTTTGATGTGATTTTAGAACCACCGGGTGGCTCAAATAAATGAAGTAACAGTGTAGTGGACATATGCCCTGCTCAACTGCAAAAATAGAGTTTCCTTGGCATTTTGTGTAATTTGTTGAATTTACTGCAGAAACAGTGGCTTTGTCTCTAGTCCTCTGGGCAGGATCTCTCCAACTCCGTATTTGGCCACAGGCTCAGGGCAATGCGTTTGTTAGATACAATTCAGTAGAGAGGAAATATTTTGGCCTGGAAGGCTTTTTATTTGAAGTGGTTGTAAATGTGTTCCTCAGAACACCCATCTTTCTTTCTTTTGTTCATATTCCATTCATTCCCATTTCTTCCACTGGTTGCTTTGCTGCTAAGAGCCTGTAGAAAGGATATAGCCCATCATTCTGAAGTGATTTTTAGGCTGAGTAATGCCCTCATCAATTTCTCAAGGTGATTCAAATAATTAGGAGCATCCCACAGCTTTCTCATCCTTTCCCTGCCAACATGGCTGTGTGGTGTTCCTGGCCTTAGTGAAGCGGACTCCAAGCATAATCATCTTCTATCTGCCCTGGACATGCCCATGGCCTCTGCCACCATTTCTCTTTCTTCCTGCAATGGTTTGTAAGGAAAGGTAGTTATTTCATCTCAGTTAATGCTGAAACTGGCAAAATCTAGTCACTGTATAGTTCGTGTATGATTGGCTCCAGTCCCCAGGCCACTGCTGGCGTTTGTAGTCGACACCCTCACTCCCTCCTCTTCGGTAATTTCAGTTATTACCCTTGAGGAGAGTGGAGGCTGTGTTTATGTTGTCATCCTTCCTCTGAGTCTGGTTTTTATTTTTCAACTTATTTTTTTTTAACCTAGCAGATGTTAAAAAGTTGCTTAAATTTGCATTTCTTGATTACAAGTTAGCTTGAACGTTTTCCCAGACATTTGTTTCCTATTTGTGTTTTCTCCTGTGTAAATCTTGTTGGTTTGAGACTTGATCACTTAGCTTGTAGAGTCCTAGGGGTAGTTTCTAAAAATACATGTATGCATTCTGAGTTCATTAAGGAATTGTTCCTTTCTTTTATTTTTGACACAAATATTTTCTTGTTCAATTATAATACATGCCCCTTTCATTTTGTGTATATTTTATAGTGAATTTTGAATTACATTATCATCCCTCAAAATTATTTCCTTTTTAAATCTGTTTACTTGCTGGATAGGTTTTCCTGTTCCTGTGGGGCATGAGAGCTGGTGGCCCTGCCTTCCACTTCCTCCCTACTATCTAGAAAATGTCTGCCATGTGGGAGCAGCTCAGTAATACTTATTATAGAATATGCACTTGATTTGCTTTATAAATTCCAAAAGGACTATCCTCTCTTAATAGTCTTAGTGACTAATTGAGTGTTATATACACTAGCTAGATTAAGCTAAAATATGTAAAGTTTTTTTTAACTAGAACATATCTCTGATGTTTTTCTTCATGTTATTATCTTTACCCTACATATTATATGATGCTTTCTTGTCTCTTTTTAAATAACATTTTAATCATATATTAAATTATTATTTTTCATGGATTGGCTTTTCTAACTCTGAAATATTATCAGATATGTTGGATTATTACTGATAAATTTTAAAACAGATATCATAAGTTTCATTTCCCCTCCTACCTCTTCTTCTGAAAATTTTATTAATAAACATGCTCATATTCCTTTGTGCTGCCTTCAGAATCATTTGTGAGTCTCTCCTGATGGTCCCTCATGATTGCTACCACATTATTTTAATATTAATAAAGATAGTGGTTAATTCAGTTATGGATTGGCAGCAGGTTTGTCTGTTTGTCATTTCCTCTGACTACCTTTTCTGCTGTAGAGAATGCTGAATAATATTTTCTTATCTTTGAACTTCTGGAGTCTCTTGCATTTTTCAAAATTCACAGATCATTAGCAGTAGCTCTGTAATTGTACCACAGAAGGCCCTCAGTATGAGGAATGTGATTTTTTTTTTTACTGCTAATTAAAATGAATTAGGCACTTTTAAAGCTATATATTTATCTCCTTATCTTTCTTTTGTTTTTTTTTGAGACAGGGCTTTTCTGTACATCCCAGGGTGACCTTGAACTCTAGATTGTCCTGCCTCAGCCTCCTGATTGCTGAGATTACAGGTGTGCAGTACTATATCCAGCTGCCTTTATTTTACCCTGTAAATGTTTTCTCCATCTACAGTAAAGCTTAAATCATGGTGATATATTTCTTTTTTAACAAGTCACAAAATTATCAATGCATAAACTTCTAAAGTCCTAAAATGGTCCTTCAACTTTCATAATTTGAATGCTCTGATTAAGTTGTTGACTTCGAATACCTATTCCTCATCCACCTACTGACTTCACTCTGGGAAGACCTTGGATAGAATTCACAGGAACCATGTTGTTTATTATGGAACTTACACAGTTGAGAGGTACAAATATAGGCCAGACTTCTGATATAGGTAAACACTAACAGAGCAAATTAGAAGAAAATATAAGATATACAAAATGTCACCTAAGGGAAGAAACCAGTTGAATCAGAATTGCTTGAAAGGACCAATTCCCAGGGAGTCATCAAGTCTAACAAAATGAGTTAAACCAATTATATCACTGTAGAATCTGAGGTCTTGCCCAACTAACATGAATAATATTGGCCCAACCAGAGCATTCTCTTTCTGGAGTCAAACATATATCAATCAAAGCAAGTTTTGTTGTTTGTTTTTTTAACAATTAAACATCATTGGTTTCTGGACACTGTGATGTGTTGTGAGGCTATCAGAGATAATAGAAAGGTCCAGCACATGCCACTGGGAACCTTAGGGAGAGATTGAGCTACCAAGGAGCTTATAACAGCACATATAGGCAAGAGATGTTGCAGTGAAAGGAAGGGCACAACACTTTGCAAGTGAACAAGAGGAATAGAAAGTGTCGGTTAGATGTGCTGAAAAAGTCCTCTCAGGAGAGAACAACTTCTAATGAGAAAACTGAGAGCAGGAAAAACATGACATTAGCTTGTCCACAGTGAGGCGGATGGAGATAATCCTGACGGAAGATACAAGGACATGGATGCTACGTACCATATTAATTAGTCTTTATACTGCTGCCATAAAATACCCACCAGCAGCAGGCAGATCACGGCAGGAGAGGCTTCTTTGGGCTCCATTTCAAAGGGTACCAGGGGGAAACAAGGCACAGCAGGCAGAGATGCTTGGTTCATGATAGCAGGGACTTGTGGCATGACTTGTTCAAAGAGGGGAGAAACAAAGGGTGAGAAGGAACTCAAGCTATAATCTTCACAGCATCTTTATGCCCCAAAGTTTCTATAACAGTTCAAAACAGCAATACCAGACATTTCAACATACAAGCCTGTGAAGGACACTTTAAGTTTAACCCATGACATGTATCTAAGTAATAATAAATAAACAGAAACATAAATCTACATAAAATCTATTCTTATTGGATATTTTCTTTATTTTCATTTCAAAGGTTATCCCTTTCTCCCAATTTCCTCCCACCCCCTACACCTCCTATCCCCTCCCCCTCCCCTTGCTTCTATGAGGGCTTTCCTCCACTCAACAACCTACTCCTATCTCCCTGCCCTCGAATTCCCCTACACTGTGGCATCCATTGAGCCTTCACAGGACCAAGGACCTCTCCTCCCATTAATGCCTGACAAGGCCATCCTCTGCTACAGATGTGGCCAGAGGCATCGGTCCCTCCATGTGTACTCCTTGGTTGGTGGCTTAGTGCCTGGGATCTCTAGGGGGAGGTCTGGTTGGTTGATATTGTTGTTCTTCCTATGGGGTTGCAAACCCCTTCAGCTCCTTCAGTCTGTAAAATCTATTTTTAGACTTATATTAACTATGGATTAGAGCATATTGAGTCTAATAGCTTTTGCCAGTGTTTGTATGGGCACTGCTAATGTTGGCCTTCATGACCTCTAGTTTTATTTGTTTTTGAAATTCTCCAACTTTCCCTCTTTCTTCCTTCCTAATTCTAAGACTGATATAATATTAAACTATGATTACAGTAAAATAAGTTCCTTCAGAGTCCTGTCGTTGTCTTGGAAACTAGCCTATCACCACTAAGGCTTTGTATGTACATGTGTTCTGACCCACAGTTCTTATTTTGCATTCTCTCAAAGGCAATCTACTTCCTCATTTCTAGGAATAAACCTTAATAAAATTGAGGCTTCTACATTTTCATACTGTTAACTTCTTGTTTGCTTTCTTTACCACAGACAGAAGACAGCACACATTTAATGTGGAATCAAACAGACTTTCTGCCTGAAGGATCACTCACCATTCAAGAGTGATTCTCCAAATGACTGAAAATGTTAAAGCATTGTCTGGTAATTACATATCAGATATGATATATGTGTGATTCCAGCAGCTGAGCAGAAGTTAATGCTATTGTCCAAAAACCTTTCTAACCTAGTCTATTGCCTACAACTAGCAGATGAATCATAAGAGATAAACACAAGTGTTGATAAAGTCCACTGACACATACTGTCATTAATGAAGGTACAAACGTTAAGAACATGGATCTTGAAGGCCATTGATCTCATTTCATGGAAGAGAAAAACCCCACCTTTATGAGATTCTTGGCTCAATAAAACAGAAAAATAGGGTTATGCTGCACTTTAAGAACTCCTAGATGACCTTTCTGGCTTATTGGCATTAGTGAAGAGCAAATTTTCAGACCTATTGATGTTTTGTGTAGAATTCTTTTAGAGAAACTGGGGTACATTATATCATCCCCCAAACCTTAGTTCTCTCCCTCACTTGCAGTCCCAAATTTGAAGCACATTTTATTCCCTCTCTGTCATGTATTACAAAATGAAAATGTCATCCTTGAGAGTTTTGGTCGATGTTTCAGAGTATGTCAATTTTGCTAGTCACATATGGCCCTGTGTCATTTATGTCAATATACAAGAGTGATTGACTGGGAAATTTTATTGACTGATAATATTGATCACTCATACAGAAGTGCTCAGACCTCTCTGTGGTGCTGTCCTCAGAAGGAAATTTTCCTTCATTATTATTTTCCTGAGAAGTGACTTACTTCCAAGGGGTTATCTGACCTTTAACTTCTTGGCGTGAGGACCATGAAGAGTGACTTGTCTGTGGATAACCACGGAATGGTTTTTTGGTTGTGAACCCATGTAGACTTGGCTGGCCAATGTTTGTGTAATACTTACATAGGGGCTCAAACACTGTGGGTGCCTTGAGAGGTACCTGGGAAATGCAATGTACTTTAAATTACCACCAAGTAATTTGATCTGAATAAGGTAACTCCAAAGAGAGCTCATTATGTTTCACCAAAATGCAATTGCAAACTGTAATTGGATTTCCTTTTAAGATGAACAGCAAACCAGGGAAAGTTGTGCATTTATCATTTTTGTCAATTCTTTTCCAGAACTGGAACACCAGGGATGAGAGTGCTCAGGGTCACCCCCTTGGGTAAGAGTGCTCTTGTATTAACTCTTTCAATATAGTTAGAGTAGGCAGGTACTGCTGGCTGTCACTCTTCTGTACACAGTGGCCATCAGTGGACATTTGAGCAGAGGAGGCATTCATGGATATTTGTAGAAGGTTTTTCTGAGAGGAGAATTTACTGATTAGGAGTCAGATAAAAAGTTCAAGGAAGGTAGATTACAAGATTGACATGCCAGTCCAAACTTATAGTGCTGTGGTTTGGATCCAGGTCAGCAGTAAGTTTGGAACTGAAGGTGTAAGTATGAGGAACAAGTCAGAAGGCCAGTAGCCAGAGCACTTGGCAACTAGTCTTGTACATTGGTGATGATGTACTGTGGAAATACCTGGAGTCTAGGCTTTCGGAAGGAAGAGGCTCCTGGGTCATGGTGAACCTTAGCCTTCTATTTTATAAAATGAGAAATTAAACTGGAATAATTTTTACTTCTTTTAACACCCCCCCCCCATTTTAAGATATGGTGATTTTAAGAGTATTTCAAATTTTCCTTCCATTCCCTATAGAGAACTCATGTCAGGAAAGACTGGTAGTTTTGTTTGTTGTCTTTCTGCCTTCTTACAGATTCATAAGCACTCCAGGTAGATCCTTGGGTATCGGCGTGCTCAGTGATACAGACCCATCATTTTCGCTGATCAGTGTTCAGAGTCAAAGACATCTGCCTTAGGTGCATTTATGTTGGTGGATTGTCTTATGAAGTATGTTGTAATGTGGACTCTCCTAAGGCATATCTTACTTTTAAAAAGATATTTGCTTGTTTGTTGTATGTATGATGTGTGCACACGTGTGCATGCATGAGCATGCCATGCCATAGTGTGCGTGTGGAGGTCAGAGGTCAACGTTGGGTCTTGGTCCTTGTACCCCACCTTCTTGGAAGCAGGGTCCCTTTGTTGTCTGCTGCTGTGGTACATATGCTGGGCTAGCTGGCCATCAAGTCTCTGGGGATTCCCCTGCCTTTGCCTCCCATCTCACTGTACTAAGCCCATGATTACAGATGCACACTGCTGTGCCAAGCTGTTCTAGAGACTTGGAACACAGGCTTCCATGCTTGTATGGCAGGACTTTACCAACTAAGCCATCTCCCCAACTCAATGGCATTCTTTCTCAAGAATGATACATTGCTTTTGTGCAGTCAGATCAGTTTTCAGAATTAGGCCGGATTTTAGGAGCACTGTGGGTCCCAGAGACAGAGGCATCAGTTTGCTTATTCTGTAGATGAAGAAGCTGAGCATGGGGCAGCTACACAGATCTGTACCAGGCCTCAGAACCAGCAAGTAGCAGAGAGACAGTGGAACAGATCAGATTTCGATTCCAACACCAATCCACTTTCAACACATCATGACTGTGGAAATTTTAAGTCCCTGGGCAAGAAAACTGAAGGCATGCTCCTGAGCTAGGGCCATGGGAAACCGTGCAAAAATCACCCCTTTGGCCTGGTTTTCTGTTCTCAAGTATAGTCTCCTGCAACTACCTCATTTTGAACAGTCCTGGCAGTATTCTACTTAGTAGTCCTTAGCAGTCATGATCATAGTCACACTTTTTTTTTTTTTTTGGCCATCCTGAAGAACAATTGAGTGTATTAATGTTGTTAATTAATCTTCGTGCCATCTTAGCAACTGCAGCAGACACAAGTCGCAGGTCCCACTTGGCTGACTGGGAAGCTGAGGTAGAAAGCAAGGTTACTGAGTTGCCTCAAGGTGAGAGAATAAGTCAGTCGAGCTGGTGAGCCATGAATAGCCTTTCCACAGTAGAAGCTTTCAAGTCTGTGGGGAAGAGGCTCTTGCGATTCGACTTCGAAGATTACTGTTCAATCACCAGAAAAAAAAAATGCCACTTTAAAGCCAACATTTTCCTCCTTTGCTGAGTTATTTTTCTTTTTAAATTTAATTTAATTTTTTATTTTACTTAATCGCTTTACATCCTGCTCACTGAACTCTTCTTGGCCATTCCTCCCACAATCTTTTCCCTCTCCCCCTCCTTTTTTTCTTTGAGCAGGAGTGGGCTCTACAGGTACCCTTCCCCCCCCCCCCCCCCAGCACTGCAAGTCTCTGTGAGGCTAGGTGCATCATCTCCCACTGAGGCCACACAAGGCAGCCCAGCTTGTAGAACATATCCCACATACAGGCAGCAGCTTTTGGAATAGTCCCTGTTCTCGTTGTTCAGGACGCACATGAAGGCCAAGCTGCACATCTGCTATATATAAGCAGGGAGGCCTAGGTCTAGTCCCTGTATGTTCTTTTGTTGGTGGTTCAGTTTCTGAGAGCCCCAAGGGTCCAGGTTAATTCACTCTGTTAGTTTTTCTGTGAAGTTCCTATTTCCTTCGGGGCCTGAAGTCCTTTCTCCTATTTTTCCATGAGTCTTCATGCTCAGTTCACTATTTGGCTGTGGGTATCTGTATCTGTCTGAGTTGGCTGCTGGGGGGAGTCTCAATTTAAGAATGGATAAAGAATATTTGTTACATCTACACAATGGAATACTTATTCAGCTATTAAAAACAAAGACATCATGAATTTTGCAGGTAAATGTATGGAACCTGAGAATATCATTTTGAGTGAAGTAACCCAGTCCCCAAAGGACATGCATGGTATGTATTCACTTATAAGTGGATCTTAGACTTAAAATACAGGTACCATGTTACACTCCACAGGCCTCGGAAACTAAATAAGAAGGAAGGCCCAAGTGAGGAAGCTTGAATCTCACTTAAAAGGATAAAATTGTTGGAAGAGGCATGTTGCTTCTACCTCGGCCAGCAAGGAAGACACAACCCGAGAGCTCTTCTTTAAGCAGTTTATTCAGGAACCTTGAACAATCTTCTGACCCCGAGGGCAACACCCTAGGCCCTTAAATGCTCTACACCAAGCCTATCACAGAGGCCACGTGGAATGTGTGGATAGGATGCCAAATGCGGAAGCAAACCAGGACAACAAGCACAGCCAAATAAGGAGTTCTTTATCACTCTAGCGCTCCAGCAAGGAGTGGAAGCCGGCGCCATCTTAGGGTGCAGTCCAGTGCTCTCCACAGAGGCAGATAGAGGGAAGGAACTGGGAGG